>JBAMBJ010002586.1:0-26325 GCA_037043495.1 Drosophila recens
ACAGATGAGATATGAATGTTGATGTGTCTTTTTTTTTGTTTCTCTTGTTTTTATTTTATCTTTGGCCGACGCGCTTACTACAACAAAATGTTACGCAGCTGCTACTTGCTATTTGGCAATCATCAATAACCAAAATAACAGCAAAATGTGCAAATAATTAAAAAAAAATGTTGGTTTTCATTTTTTTAAATGTTTGTCGGCAAAATCGTTGTGGAGGTCAACACTAAAAAAATATATATTTGAATAAATTGTATGCAGTGCTAAAAGATGTTTAAAACATTCTTAAATGGAAAAGTGGGTAGACATCAAATAAATTATTTAAAAAAAATATCAAATTTACATAAACTTTAAAATCATATTTTAAGGCTCAATAATTCTCATATTTCTTTTTATGCATACCACTTAAAGATTTCCCACAATTATTGATTGTCTTAATTAAAAACGAGTCGAAACTTAAGTTTCAAATTGCGAGTATGAATAATATTCATTGGGCTTATGACAAAATGAGTGCCGGGCAGTTAATCAGCAACTGCAAAACTGTCAGACT
Source organism: Drosophila recens (assembly GCA_037043495.1). Taxonomy (NCBI): domain Eukaryota; kingdom Metazoa; phylum Arthropoda; class Insecta; order Diptera; family Drosophilidae; genus Drosophila; species Drosophila recens. Next base: position 548 of record JBAMBJ010002586.1, read on the forward strand.
ACAGAAGAGAGCGCACAGAAGATAATTCAGACAGAAGAAACTCTTCTGCAACACGTTTTGCCTGTCGGCCAAACGATGCGACGCGATGCGACGTTGATTTCAAAATAATGAGTTAATAAACTGCAAGAAGAAAGACTCCGCGATAGAGTTGGAGAGAAAGAGGGAGAGAGAGACAGTGAGTTGAAGAATTATGAAGATTTGCGGCATGCAAAGTGTCAAATAATTCAAAATGTCATTGCAACAAATCGAAAGCCATTTGGCAAACATGGCGGCAGACTGAAAGGGGTGACTGTGTATTACGAACAGGGCTGCCAACTTGTTTAACCATTTTGCATGCTACTCGCATTCGCATTAGCATCCGCATCCGCGTGTTGCAATCTAAAACCGCAGACACTTTAAACGCTCATTTGGTCAGGCGACCCGCTGAGCTGCCGCACAATTAACCAACCAAGAGACCAACAAGTCCCTCTCCACCCCTCTTCATATGCAATTCCAGCTAATTCGATGCCAGTTTGCCTATAAATCTCACTCACACATGCACACACACACACTCACATGTACGGCTCCTAATGAGCCCTGAGGGTGTGTTTTAGCAGCAAATTAACTCATTGCCAGTTGCCAGCTAAAAGACTTGAAATTCTTCATCTTCTCCACGAATCTCCCTTTCTAATAATGCGAGCATGCGGGGCCGAGACCTCGATATTGAAACAGCTGCATGCAAATCTCTTTAACTTAAAATATATATGTATGTATGCAAGTTATTTATGTATTTTGCCAGCATCTTAATTAGACATGTTATGATTGGTCAGTAATTTTTTGCAATTATTAAAATACTTGTGCGATTGGTTTGAAATTGTGCATAAATGTTTACTCCATTATAAATGTTTTGAATGTCCCCAAACTTGTAAAACTTTCAGTTATTAATTATTAAATGATACGTATGTATATAATTTAATATAATTGGTAATTTAAAATACATATTAGAATGCAAACAGAATTATATCGATGAAAAAATAAATATAATAATGGTAATATAAAACACATATGTACATAGACATATGTATTACATATGTAAGTTATTAAATAAAAATATTAATATTATTTTCGTTAAAAAATACGAATTTCGTAAGTTCAAATATTCTGTATATTGACAATTTTAACCACTGTGCCATGCCTTTTCCAGAATCTCTGCATAAAAAATTAATTCTACAACTCAATTTTTGGTGTTTTTTGTTATTCCTAAGATGATGCTTTGTCTAAAGCTCATTGAGAACTGTCTAGAATCCATCAAAATAAATTTCAAATTCTTTTCTTTTGTCTCAAACAGTTTAAATACTTGATGTGAATACACAAAGGATCTGTCTGTTGGCACTCGAAGAGAATTCAAAAGCCCGAAATATCGCACACACCAATACACTCATACTTGTATCTGCAGTAGGTAAAACTCAACTTTAACCTTCAACTTGAAAGCGCAGCACAAAAACAAATAAATGTAGAAGCACTTGATACACTTTTGAACCTCCCTCACCCCACTCCTTATAATATTGAAGCATGTACTTATTTATGTGGAGACCCCAGAGCAAAACCCCTTGAGAGTGTGTGTGAATGTCTGTGTGTGTGAAGCTGCTTGTTAACAAATTTTAAAATAAAACATTTCTGGGAATTCTGTAGCAGCAAACAAACAAACACCGCACACAACCCCATCGCAAAAGCTTCAGCTCTCCACCCGCTCTCCTCGCACACACACACACACATACATTTTGCACGCTCGTTGCCTGTGTTGAGCTTTGGCATGCGCAGCGAAAGGAAGAAGCTTTTACGCAAGCGCAGAGCTAAAGATGCCGCCGTTTGCTGGAATTTTTATAGCATTTGTCATGGAATACACTTGCTGTACCCCAGTCTCCACATCTCCCGCTCTTTCAGAACTCTACCAGAGACAAAAGCATTGCATTGTCTCTCTCCGCAACAATAACAACAACGAGTATTAAGAGCAAAGAGGAATTGAAAATTATTGCAGACTGCGGCGCGACATGTAAATTGATGCAAAGTATGTGCATTTTAATGTAACAACAACAATGAAAACAGAAGACAGAAAATTGCAATTGTAATTATTATTTGTAATGTAAATAACTTGAAATCTTAAATTAAAATGTTGTGCAGATAGTGGAAAATTAACAGAGAAATGTTGCAGTCAAAGTACAAGATGAAAGACGATTATGCTCACAATGGAAAATAATAGAGAACAGTGGGCGACTCTGCGTGAAACACCTTTCACAATTAGGGCTTAAATGAATAGTCGAATAATCAATTTTTTTAAATGATGAGCCATAAATAATTATAAATAACAATAAGAAATCGAATAAAGCAATAAGTAGTTTTTAGGTAAATAATTGTATCTTTAAGTTTTTGTAATTTATTTTGCCCTGTTCACATTTAATGATACCCTTACATACAAAAAAATATTTTCTGACTTCTTTATGTGGAAGATTCACTGTACTTTCCCCATATAAATTTTATTTTGTGTTCACAAAGTTGTCAACGGCTTGCTTTGATGCATTTATGTGTATGATGATGTATACTAAATAACACCCGAAATGGCCAAAACACTTAACGGTTATTTATTCTTATGGCACCCATGAGATTTACCTAAGAAACTGCAGCTATACCCACTTCCAGCACGTCGACCGGTTGTTTTATTGCAGCTCCAATTATTTTGGAAATTTACTTTATCCTTGCCGTTCCCGTTGCCGTTGCCGTTGCTGTTGTTGTTGTTGTTGTTGCCGTTGCTGTCGATGCCGCTGCCAATGTTGATGTTGCTGTTGTTGGTATTAGTGTTGCTGTTGATTTTGTTGGTGCTTTTGCCACTCGAAGAGCGGTTGGTTAGTGAGAACATGGCATGAATCTTTTTTGCTTTTCGTTTTCGGTTTCTTCATGTATTCGGTATTTATTTGTAGATTTGTATGTACATATATGTGCGCAATGTATGTACGTTTTTCAGTTGCAGCTGCGAATCCTTTCAACTCGTTTTCAGTCGTTTTTAACCAAGTTTTCAGTCTGCAAATTCGTTGACTCCTCTTCTGATTCACTTTAAGGTATTCTCTTTCTCTTCTGTTTCGTATTCGCTTTTAATGTATAATTATTGTTTCGATTTACTTACAATTTTATCACGTTGACAAATCGATGGAGAGCTCTTATAGTTTATAAGGAATTCTTAATTTACTTTAAATATGATTTTCATTTTGTAATACACTCATTTAATAGATAATTTTCTGTTTATCATATCCAGGTACAAACATTTAAAATAAACTGTTTAATCGATTGCTTGTTATCGATAAACACTCGAACTATGTATGCTTATAATATTTCTGCTTTACATTCCATTACACATACGCCCGATGGACGCTGCCGGCACACATTTTCATGAAAACTTTTTGTTTTGTTATGTTTTTGCAACTTTGCGCTTTCGAGTTAAACAATTTTCACACGCGATGTAAAAATCAAACCGTATCCAAAATGATGTCGCGTCGCGGTACACGCGATCGCAAGGTGAACGAAAACGATGACGCAACTGACGCGGAGCACACGACGTGCAAGCTTTGAAACGCGCTTCCAGACTGAACGTGAGTCTGAACGACCGCAGGCCAACAAGTGTCAGCCAGCAACAACAATACGAAAAGTTTGCTGAGAGCGTAACTCTACAGCGAAAGTCTACACTGAGCGCTGTACCGGTTTCCAAACGTGCTCACCCATTGCGTGGGCTCACTCTCTTTTTCTCCCGCTTGCACTCTCCCATTGGCTGCAGCTGATACACGATCTCAACGCGGCGCTTCGCTCAGAGCACGGTGTTTGGCTTATCAGTTCATTATCGCACATTTCATTTTCATTTTCAATTTGTGTGGAAAAATTCATTCACGCTTTGTTGTTGTTATTGTTGTTGTTGTTGTACGAGTGCCTGCTTGTATTTATATTTGTTGTTGATGATTTCTGACTGATTGAGGTGCTGACTCCCGCTTATCGCGCGTAAACGAAAATAGCAACACGGCCGGCGCTGAGCAAATGACGCAAGCATTCGAGCCTCTGCCATGATCAGTTGTCGGTACAGAGGTCTGGGAGGTTCGAAATCATTTTCGATAAGCCCCAAAGACATATGCATTAGATTTGATAAAGCATACGTACGTAAGTTTCTTAAGAATGTGAAATAATGATGACGCGAAATTGTCCGATAAACCTGCATACCAAAGAGAACTGGTGGTTGAATTTTGAAATAAGGATGAGTTGAAAGCTTTAGTAAAAGCTTAAGGCTCTCAGCGCATGTGCAAATGAGAGACAGCGTGAAATAAGCATATGTGTTAGTAGCATAAGAATGACTTAAAAGCTTCAGTTTAAGCTCAAAGCAGACACGCAAAGCTTTTTGCCCAATTTGGAGACTTTGAGTAAATATTGTAATAAGAGTCTATTTATTTATGATGCATTCCTTCCAAGTTTTTTAAGCCTTATCAGAAATATTTCTTATCATGTAACTAGTTTACTGGTCAATCAATTGAATAAAACATGTTGCACAGATTTCTTTTGCAATATTAGAACAGCTTTATAACGTTTCAAAGAAGTTTTACATTATTACAAATGAACAATCCATTAATCAAGATTGTGTCAAAGGTATTACCTCATTTATGAGTTTTACATGTGTTTCATGTGTGGGATCTGATTGCTCTATAGCTGCTCTACTTAGCAACTACTTCGACACCCAACACTTCACTGATTATAGTCCATTATATTCTCATAGCACTGACTGCCAATGGGGACAGGCTATTACCTGATTAACTATGGGCGGCTGACTCTTTTACAACTACATGTTAAATTATTTCTATTACGTTGTAATTGAAATTTGTCAACTTATCAATATTATTACTCATAGATTATAAGTTTTTAATAGCTAAGAAGTTTGAGAACGTAATGAGGGAATTGGGTTTTTGGAATAGAATTAAGTAATATTTCTTCTTCCTTCCTAAATTATATATAGAACTTGAAAGTTTCTATGCCAAGTTTATGTACTCGTATTTCCATATCTAGTAAACTTGAATAATACAGCTTAAAAAGTGTTCCAATTTATAAGTGAAACTATTAATTTAAATGCTACTTAAGGTCGTTCTTCCTTGATCTGCACTTTACCTTTGGGGATTCACCGGCCCCAAACCAATTGAATCACATTTCTCTTATCTATGCAGAAAAACAAACAAGAAAACAAAAACACATATGCCAGAAATAAGATTGCTTGACTTGAAGATGCTCCTTAGTCGGCTAACAGAAGAACCTCCCAAAGATTTCTGCTTTTTGTTTTTAAATTTAGATGCCTACATAACTTGCCATTCTCATGCAATTTACAGAATAAATAATCAAATTATTTAACTTTAAAATGCTTAAAACGGGTGCATCTAAGCTTAGACCTTACTGTCTTTAATTATAGCTTTTTAAAACTGTCAGATCTGATGACACTGATGCTTGTGCAAACTCCATTGCATGATTACAGGGTATTACCATAGGGCCAGGGTCATAAATATGGGAAGAGCAATTGCAAATTCAAATAGGAATATATCAGTTGTGGGAAATCGCCGACACGCTTATCGAACACACAAAATGCATTCGACTTTTGCGATGCGTGCGAGGTGGAGTTTGATTGGGTGGCAAGTTCAGTTTGTTGCAAGTTGCAACAGTCGGCGGTGGTATCTGTGCCCCACAGCGTTCCATGGTAATAAATAGTAGTTGCTGCATTTTGCTGTTGAGGTCCAGGTCCAACGTGTATGTTGTTTTTTGTGCCACTTGGCTAACCAACAACAAAGTTGCAACTGCGTCTGCGACGGAGTCGGAGACTGGGACTGGGGAGTACGTTTTTTTGGGGTCTACCCGTCAGGTAGACCCGCAGCCGGTTTTGGGTTCGACCATTGATGGCAACTACCGTTTGGTCTTTTGTTTGACTTTGTCTTGTGGCCATCAGCCCGACTCGCAGAGTCTATTTGTAGATACACGGCAACCTAACAAGCTGCCACCGGCTCCACTTATTCTCTCACTCTATATCTCTCTCTTTCTCGTTCTCTGTATGCTTAGGTCTCTTTTTCTACCTGCCTATGTGTGTGTATGTATGTGTGTATGTGTGTGTGGGGGCACGTTCTCAGCTCTCAGCTATCTCAAGTGGTTTTTAAAAGTTTTCCAGCGATAAGCAATGTTACTTTATGGCCCACAACCACTCGTATTCCACGCTTGGCAAACTTCACAATTCACAACGATCATCATCATCAACAACATCATCATCATCATTATTGTAATAATCAAAGGTGCGTTTTGATCATGATGCATGTATATGATTCATGACTTTTCACTTTTGCACACTCACAACACACAGCACACAATATGTGGCAAGCTAGAAGACTGAGCTTTGCAAATGACACAGTGGGTGAAAATGGCTATAAAGTGCAACGAAAAAATTTAACTTATTCTCAACACGTAAATAACAATTTGGATTTACAAATTTTGTATAAATCACTGATAAAAAAAATCTAATAAACTATTAAATAAACTAAGGACACTGTTTTTCAATTATTATTGACTCCCGCAAGTTTCTTGAAATTTCTTGGAAAATACTTAAATTATTTATTTTACTTTATTCTATTTTTTTAAGCGCTCGATTCTTATACTATATAAACTGTTCTTGGGATTATTTTTCTGATATTAAATTTATATTTATTGTTGATTAAGAAACTTCTTCACTTAAACTAAAAATCGGCTGTAAAGCCCATTTAATAGAAAATTTCTTTGATTGATTTGGAATTCTTGTTCATTGAATAAAATTAATCATGTTTCCAAATTTATAAATATTTTAAAAATATTAAATATATATTTTATATACAGGTTTCATTAATGATTTTAGGACAGTAGTTTAGCGACTGCACCCACTGTGCAGCACATTGACGAGCGTGACACTTTAACCCTTTGCATAAATTTTCATCAGATTTTTTTTGGTGGCACTGCAACGTGTTGTGGCACGATGTGGCACGTAAATTACTGTGACATTGCACTTTGTAGCATCATTTTGCAATTTGTTGAATAAATTTGTGGTATTCTTTTGCCAGTTTGTTGTTGCCATTTATTTATTGATTAGTTTTAAATGAAAATCGAAGTGGGGGCAATGCATAAATCTTTTGCAATTTTCTTATTAGAAACTGTCAATGTCAGCGAATTTCACCCGAGGATAGTCAACTTGTTGAGCAAATGAAGGATATGAATGCGTTTGTATGTATGCACATACATAGATGTAGGCTGTATTTCTAAAGATATATTTATTTGGATGATTTATGACCCTGACTTGACTGGCTTGTTAAACATCTGTGTAAAATGGGCTGCTGCCAGGCTGCAACCTGATGGCTTTCACTGCACCACTGCACCGCTCACTCATTCTCTCTTTCCCTCTCTTGCTGTCTTTCCCCATGTCTAATAGCTGCTTTGTTTACTCTATTCGCAATCGAATTGCACCACCAAAAACACCACTGTCTTCAACTTAACGGTCATTCTATGTGAGCTTTTTTTTGTCTTCATTTTTTTATGTATATTTTAAATGAATGTGGCTTCGTTTGGGGGTCAGCCACCGCCTTGCGGGCTGCCTTTCTAATGCCGAGCGAGCATTGAAAGGAGTCTTCAAATCTCGAGTCTGCCCCTCGCTGCGAGTGGGTCATTAAAAAATATTGTGGCTGCATTTTGGCTCATAATGAAGGATTGTAAATGAGTTTAATGGCTTGACGCATTGATGAATTGCCATGGTCATAACCAGGCAACGCCACAGGAAACGATGTCAAATGCGATCAATGGGGAAATCAATTGGAAAGTGGAGGCCCTGAATGTTACACTATAGGAAATGTGCATACAACTACAATTGAAAGGAAAAGTAAAGTACAATAGGGTTAATCAATTATTATAGATTGTCTAACGGTATTATTAATACATATTGTTAAAATTATTACATAGTCTGTAAATTTTTGTAGCAGATAAATAAACACATTTTTCAAACACAATCTCTGTAAATATAGCCTGAAAGAAGAGTTTGAGATTCAGAACTTTAAAAGTTTGCAAAAAACTTGAGCATACATAAATTGCTTATTTAAAGATAGTTAGGGGAGCTTTTACAAAGTACATATAAATTTATTTACTATCTACAATATAGTTTTAAAATCGACATTAATTTCTATAAATTTTACGTCAAAACGTCATTTCAATAATTATTAAAAACCAGTTTAGACATTGAAAAAACGGGCCTTGATGTTTTTTCTAGGTATGCATTGAGGATTAAAAAATTAAGCTGTTTCTTGACAACAATCTACTTTTATTAAATATACCCCCAAAATACAATAAATCAAATTAGCACCTCTTAACTTGCAACATAACCTCAAATAAGTTAAAGCTTTGCCACTTACCGCTCTCGGCCGCGCTGAGGCACTTGGCTGCCATTTCGCCGTTCAACTCCTCGGCGGGATTGCCATCGCCCGAGTCCAGGACACAAGTGACGCTTGCAGAACTCCAGTCGAGAGCACTGACGCCATCGCAGGATATGAGCGATAAATCCATTGGCGGCACTGAGGCGCCACGCAATGTGCTTGTGGCACCGATGCCGCCGCCACTGCAGTTGCCTCCTCCTCCTCCTCCTCCTGCGCCGACACCTCCTCCATTGCCAGCGCCAAGGGAGACGCTCATCATGTACTTGAGGTCCAGCGAGGAGTTCATTGAGCCGCCGTAAATGGAGCTGGTCTGCGAGTTGCAGGTTGAGTCGAAGCTGCGATTGCTTTCGCGCCGCTTCTCAGGCGTGGCATACAAGGGCTCCGGTGCCTTTCTGGGTGTCACCGGCTCGCCAAAGGAGCTGTTGAGGGTGCCATAGCACGAGGTCATCATGATGTCGTTGCGATTGAAGCTGGGCTGCCAGAAATCCTCCTCCGGCTGCTGTCGCTGCTCAACGGCCACCAGCTCATCCAGATAATCTGCATCTCCCAAGCGCGACTCATCAATCATGGGCATGGTGTCGGGATGCTCATCATCATCATCGTCCTCCTCACCGTCTTCACCATCCTCCTCATTCTCACTCTCCAGCTCTGCGTTGAGTTTCTTAAATGTCTCATCCGCTTGCTGCATCAAATCGTAGGCGCCACGTGGCACGGATGAACCATGCAACGAATCCGAGTCATTCTCCTCAATGCAGGACAAATGTCGTGTGCGAAAGCCATAGACAATCCCATTGCTCGGAGGCGGCTGAATGGGCAACGGAGGCGTTGGCGTCGTCGTGGACATCTCCAGCTGATCCACATCCAGTGACTGCAGCTGCATTGTGGCCATTGACATTTCGGGTCAGCTATAAAATAAAGAGAAAGAGAAAAATCACAGTCATGAGTATATGCGCGTAATTACAGTAGAGACTCACAAATTAAAACTCTTACATATTATTTATTAATAAATATCTCGAAAAATTATTTTTAATTTTTGAAAATATACATTTTTCAATTTTAACCTCATAGTTAAGAACCTAAGGGAAATTCAACGTCCAAGTTGATGCAGAATTTGTTGCAGAAAAATCACAATCAGATTAATAACTGAGAAGTGTTTAATAATTATAAATAATTAAACAAATATATGAATACCAGAAGAAATAAATGAATTGGCAAATTAATTATTATTATTACATTTTTGCATAGCTTTAAATGGATAATTAAAAAAAAAAATCAAATAAGACTAAAATAATAACATATTTTCAAACTGAATATGAAATATTGAAAAATTCAATTTAAAAAGTTAGGTTTCTATTTAATGATCACTTTTATTATTATATTTAGTAGTCTACAAATTTAAGCATTTTGCAAACTTGAACTAGAGGTTCTCATTTGTTAAAGTCGACTGTAGTTAGTGCAAATGCACGACTGTACAGTGTGCATGCTACAGTAAAACATTAATGGAACGTCTTAAGGGGACTTGATTTTAACGATCCACCAAATGCGCCATGAAATCGGAAAAAAAGGCCGTTAAAATTGTCTAAATAGCCTGGGCGGGAAAACTGGGGCGGGTCCAAGCTGCTAGCGGAAATGAACTCAACTACAGCTACAGTGAGCTCTCTTAAACAGCACCCGCGCTTCCTTCCCTGTCCGTGATCCGTACGTATCTTTTTTTTTGAGGTGCAAGCTTGTAAATGATAAGCCCATAGCTTTAATGCCTCTTAATGCTACGGCAAATGTGAAATTGTTTCAACATAAATCTGGCAGCCTCTGTTAGTGTTGCACACACACAACATACATAGAGACACATGGACAGACTGTGCTGCAGACGGAAGTGGCAAGCAACTTCCCCCATTTATGGAGAGCACGCAACTCCATTTGGTTTCTTGGCCCCCTGCAGCGATTCTTGGTTGCAAGCAGTGGCAGCCATGGGAAGGGGAACCGAGGGGCGATCCAGATGGGTGTGTGTGTGTGTTGAGTGTGCGGCGCGCGCGCGCAGTTGTTGTTGCTGTTGCTGCTGTTGCTGCTTCTACATGGAAGTCGTAATAGTTCTGCCACCGTCGGCGTTGCGTTTCCACTGTCAACATGCAATGTCGACGCACTCTTGACATTTCCAGCCGTCGCTCAAGTAGGTGTTGTTGTCTTGGTTGTTGTTGTCTTTGTTGTTGTCTAGTTGTTGTTACTGTGCTCATCTAATGCTCACTATTTATAATTTTGCGGGCCATTGGGGAAAAACTAAACACGGCGTCAACGTTGCAGTTGCTGTTGCACTTGGAAACTGAAGCTGCAAGCTTGTCTGTCCATCTATGAATGTATATGACTGTGTGTGTGTGTGTGTATGTTTGTTTTTGCTATTGTGGTTGTTTGTGGGGTGAAAAGTATCTGCAACGTTTGTTTGCTTTAAATAAACATTTGTTTGCACTTTTTATACCCTGCATACATTGCAAATGTGCAATAATGGGTATTATAAATTATTTCCAAGAAATGTAACAGGCAAAAGGGGCATCTTGTGACCCAGAAAGTTAATAAACTCTTATGATCATATCTTATATAATTTCACCTGTTAATCTAAGATTATTTTTCTACCATCCTATATATCCACTGAGAAAATTTCGTGATGATCGGAAAAAAAACACACATATACAATAAATAATTTTACACATTTTAGTCATAAATGCTACTGGGTATGTCTAGTCGAGCATTCCCGACTACCAATTTGCTCGCTATTTGTTATCGATGCCGATTGCAAAAGTATCGATGCACTCTGTTTGCTTGTTTGTCGTTATGTACCGTTGTTTTCACATCCCTCAACTACACTGAGCGACACTTGAAGCACTTCAGACACCTAGCTGCTCGATATACTTATATAATACTCAATTCAATTGCAAACAATTTTCATATTGTCCTCGTTGCTTACATAATACCGAATGCATATTTCAACAATGTTCAAATAGTCCTCGATAAGCCTATAGTTATGATACAGAAAGAATTTGCCAAATATTTTGGAATTGCTCATTTTACAAATGTCCATCTACCTAATATGAAAACAGAACATAGAACTGCCAACTTACTTCAAAATTTGTGCTACAAATGTTTGTGCTTACAAAACAACATAAATTTAATTTTTTAGACAAGATACCATCAGATTAAACTTAAAAAAAATATGATATCGCATAAAATATGATATTTTTTAGGCAGATCTAAATGAATAAATTTAATAATAAAAAATACCCTTACCAAACCTAAACTATAGTTAAATTAAATATCTATCTGTAAAACATTTTTAAAAAGCCTTAAAAAATATAGTGAAAAGAACTATAATTTTAGATAAGAAGTAAGAAAATAAATACATAATAAACCAGAAATTTTAGTACAAATTAAAGATATATTGCAAATTCTATCAATTCTTAAGATCAGACATTCGCAGTTCCAATTAGACTTACGACGAGTAATGGAAGTGCATCCAATTCGCTCAGTGTATAGCTATATGCGAAGGAAACGCAGCAAACAAATTACTCGAGGCGACAAGACAATGCCTGGCTTGGCTAGGCCAAAAATAGATCAAGCAAACTATTGCATCGGGAAATAAGGCATCGCTTTGTTGTTGTTGTTATTGCTGCTGTTGTTGTTGTCGTGCGCCAAAGCGGGAAAATGCATCTTCAGGGTGAACGCGATGGCTGAGAGGGGAAATGGGGAGGGGAGAGAGGAACGCAGGATCCCCAGCAAACTGCATTAAACTACATTCGGTGCAGTTTATTGCTTCTCGTCTCGTGTCTCGTGCGTTCTTTCTACTTTTAGCTATTACGGAGGGATTCGTGTATTCCCATGTCTGACTCTACGGTATCTGTATCTGCATCTGTAAATGTATCTGTAGCTGTAGCTGTATCTGTGAGAATCTTGAACTTGTGCTGTGTTCACTCTTTTTCGTTGTTTACGTTTTTCCTTTTTGTTGTCTTGTCGTTTTGTATTTTTTTCTCTGTTTTGTTGTTGGTGAAAAGTGAAATGAAAAGTGGAGGGAGCCTTGCGACAGTCTTTCGAATTTAATTTAAAGTCTTTTTTTCTTGATTTTATGTGCTGCTGCTACGTTCCAGACATTGGCACTTAAATGCCTTGGGATGTGGTCACTTTATCTTCGAACACTCATGGTCTCTATATTTGGTGTGCTTCAGCTTATTTTGTGGCAACATGGAAGAGGTATGCTAATTCTGTCATCTAGCCTGACATCAAATTACATTCGCATTACTCATTCCCCGAAGTATTTCAAAGATCTATTCTGAAAAACTTTGATATATTTTTTTCGATTTTCTTTCATTCAATTTATAATTTTAGTTAAAACAAACTTTTATACACACCTTAAGATTGTCGTATTTATTTATGAATTATTGGAGTATTTTTAAAATTATTATGTTTTTTTAATAATTTATTTCTTTTCTTTATTATGTATGCATTTAAATATTTTTATGTATTTTATATTGTACAATTTATCAATTTATGTATCTATTTTTTGGTATGTTTTGTAGCTAGGAACTTGTCACGTTTGTTTTTCTTTAAAACTAGTTAAATGATTTTAAATTGAATTTATTCACATTCACTATTCACATTCACTGATAATCCAATTAAATGCGATCTCGTATCCGTATTTTGTGTCCGTGCCCGTATCTCTGTACCGAACGCGCGTTGGAATGCAATTGAAAAGATGCTCGAGTCTGTGGCAAGAAGACAGCCCCTAACATCAGCCCTCGTCGGCAACATGATGCTCAGCCATCGGCTACTAACTAGACGAAGTCCCGCGACATGCATCTATAAATAGCATCATTCCGTAGTCGGACGTGCAGTCAATGCGGATCCCATTCACTTCCATTAGATTCCTGCAGACGATATGTCTGTTGCACCCCGCGAAGAGATTGCAACGTTTTGGGCAACGGTTCTTGCACTTCTTGTCTAAGGACTCTTGATTATAAAAATCAATTTGATCAACCAAAAATGTTCACTTTGACGTCCACCTTTTAAAGATAGACTGTACCCATAGGCATGTTGCATGCAACAAGTCTCTGTTGGTTGGATTACAGGATCATCTACAGTTCATTCAACTTTGGGGACACAGGAACTGTCACGGGCGGATATGTACAAATATATTTCATGTTTTCAAATTAGATGACAACGACAGAGTAGGATAATATCTGAGAAACCACAACGCATGCGCGACAGAGTTTGTTCACCTTTTGCGCGTGCATCCGACAGATACGTAGATACATAGATACACGGGGCGCACACTAAGTAATTGCAGTTACGCACGGATTGTATTACAAGATACTCGTACTCGCACAAAGTTTTCGTAGATGTTCTAAATGCTTCAGTGGAAATTCTGCTGCTTGTTTTTTTGATTTTTCCAAGCAACTGTTACAATTTCAAATTTTTCTTTCTATTTATCTTTGGCTGCACTAATATCATTTCCACTTTCCCCACGGTGTGAGGTGTGCGGGACGTTGGGGAGTCTGGGGTGAATGATTTGTGACACATTCTCTGATAGCATCACCTCGCTTTGCGCCTGCGCAGCCTGTGATCTTTGCATATTTCAAGTGAAGAAGCTGTACCTACTTATCTGGGATTTTCCCTTTCATTTTCCTCTTATGTTTATGATAAATTATTGTGGGAAATTACATTAACTTTCGATAATTAATGAGTGTAGTAAATGTATGCTTAAATATTTGGCTCACAAATTTGAAATTTTTTTTAAGTTTTTGATATTTTAAATCCAAATAATCTTGATCTATATTGATGATCAGCCTGAGAGTATCCTTTAAATTTGCTTAAGTCGCATACTGCCCAAAAATATGCACCTCTTTTTAGTTAACGCTTTTTTTAGTAAACTGACTTAAGAGCAAAATATAGCATTTAAAACTTTAAATATAAAATTCTGTATTTTCGATAAAGCGAAAAGTCCCCCTTTAAAATCAATATTATGTGTCAAAAATATATTTGAATGCAATGAATTAAATTTAAGTAAATTTTGAAATAAATATAATGACATTCTGCTTGGATATCGGATCAGTTATGGCAAAGGTATAGAAGCTTAAATCTGGTCTGATTTTAAAAAAATTATGTATTTACAACTACATATTTTTTTAATTATCTTTTGGAAAAACTCGATATTTCGTTAATATTTATTGACAAAATCGATTTAATTTGTTGCGATTTTTACTTTGTGATATTAAACTTTATTCATTACTTGAATTTACCATTAATTTAAACGGTATTTGGTTAGCATGTATACTAAATGAATAATTTGTAAGTTTTGTTGAGATAACTGAAGAGACAGTAAAGTTTTTAACACTATACTATGAATTTCGCATTATTACATAATAAATTAAATAAATTTGCAAGTTGCGGACTATTGTCTTAAATATAAATTCGTTTTTAGTAACCCTATTTTAGCAATTTGTATTTATTTGCGTATGAATTTTAATCGTATATCTAAAAGATTAATCTGCAATTGATTGGCAATTTTTTGTTATCAAGGCCTGTTATCAGTGACCCATTTAAGGCCATAAACATGACGAAAAATTAATCTTTGTCCAGTAGATGTTGTTATTATTGGAACCGCTAGATTAAATGTATATTATGAATCATTTTCATGTTGCATCCTCGGCTATTGTTGGTCAACTCCACAAAGGGTAATCAAGCGGGTTAAGGCCAATTGCTGAGAGTATATAAATGCAATTCTACGCCAAGTTAAGTACAATTAGTATCTTCGAGTTCCACAGTGATCTTCAGTTTATTCCAAAATGAAAGTAGCTCTCGCTGTATTATTCCTCATTGGGCTCGCCCAAGTCCACTTCAGCTACCAGGACGACCTGGAAGCGGAGTTCGAGTCGTTTAAACAGATATTCAACAAAATCTATAAGGATGTTAGCGAGCACGATCAGCGCAAGCAAATCTTCAAAAACAACAAGGAGCTTATCAACAAACACAACGAAGGACATGCCGCTGGAGAAAAGACTTACAAGATGGGTGTCAATCAATTTACGGATCTGCACTCAACGGAGTTCAAAGAACTCATGCTCGCAACCATCAATCCTAATGATTTAATATCTGATATTGCTAATATCTACACTCCATTCGAAAGTGTGAAGATTCTGGCGAGTGTGGATTGGCGTGATAAGGGCGCTGTTACCGGAGTAAAGGATCAGGGTCAATGTGGTTCCTGTTGGGCCTTCTCCGCCATTGCGTCTCTGGAGGGACAAAACTTCATTAAGAACCAACAGCTGGTTTCCCTATCCGAACAGAATCTGGTTGACTGCTCCAAGAAGGATGCGGGGTGTCAAGGTGGTTGGCCATCTAACGCTCTACAATACATTAAGGACAATGGTGGAGTGGATACCGAGGACTCGTATCCCTATGAAGCTAAGGACGGAAACTGCCGCTTCAATGGGGAGCACATTGGTGCCAAGGTCTCTGATATTGTAGGTGTGACCAGCGATGATGAATCCGCACTGGCAACGGCCGTCGCCGAGAAGGGTCCCATATCAGTCGCCATCGATGCTTCCTTATTTCAGCATTATCAGGGCGGAGTATTCGATGAGCCGTCGTGCCAGGGAGGTGTTAACCATGGTGTTGTCGTCGTTGGCTATGGCCATGATGACAAAGGAGGAGACTTCTGGCAGGTCAAGAACTCTTGGTCACAATCTTGGGGTGAAAATGGTTACATTCGCATGGCTCGCAACAAGAATAATCAATGCAAAATTGCAAGCTATGCACTTTATCCTGTAGTTTGATGGACAATATTAGTTTCAATTAACACAAGATCATATTCCCGTATTTTAAATAATATACACATGCAATCTTTTCAAAGCATATTAATAAATTAAATTTTCTTTGCAACAAAGCCTTAACATTTAATTTGTGCTGCTGCCTGAAACTATGCAACACATTTTGCAAATGAAATTAATTTGCAAATTTTAATAAATTGTATTTTATATTCAGAAAACATTAATCACAATTTTAGCAATATTTTAATAAATTACTCTATATCAAATTTTATCTTTGCTAATTAATAAAAATATACCTATTCACTTATTAAATTACTAATCAAAAATCAAAAATTATGGAAACTGCCACAAAGTATGACAGAAGTTTTTTTTTATTAAAATTAATTTGTTGTTGCAACTAGGTATTTCAATCAATTGAATTACCTTTTGAACAATAAAAATAGTAAACAATTTATATTGTGTGTTGTTTTGACAATATACAAAATGTTGTCTAGGTCTGTTATCACTGACCTATTTCAAGCTATTAGTAAGTAATACGTAATTAGAGTATTTGTTCAATTTTCAATAATAACAAATGCAATTGCATCATCGGAGGTAATTAGTTTTGGATTAGGAATGTGTTTTTAGAAATGCTTACTGTCTGTAAAGAAACTTGAGATAAAACATCTTAAATGTTCAGATTCTTTATCAAAGATGAACATACGATCATTCTTAAAGTGAAAATAAAACTCATCTACTCAGTCAAAATCTGTTTTAACGCAATATTTAATATGCCAAAGAGCTTAAGTGTAGCTATAAAAAGCTATCCTTTAGTAAGCTGATTCATTTTATATTATATCATCAACATCAAATTTCAAACTTCTTCTTCTTCGCTGTATGATGTAGAACCTATTTCAACACCTTAAGTAAGTCAAAAAGTAGATTAAAATTAGTATTAGATCAAAGGGAACAGGTAGCCAAAAAAAATTAAATCAAAAAGAAAACGCAGCCCGTACTTAAAACCAAATATCTTTTGCTCCAGATTCGAAAATTAAAAATCCCGCACATATTAATTTAAAAACCTAACTATGAAGTTAAGAAACTTTCCAGACAATTGATAATGCATTAAGTGAACTACAGCTACTATATATTTTAATTTTTTGCTGATAGTATAATGCACTTGTGCTATAGTTAATTCACACCTGTTGAAGGTATATAAATGGGTCAAAACGGTAAGCCAAGTAGAGTTAGAAGCTCATTGTGTTTCAGTAAGCTTCACCCTAAATCAAAATGAAGGCAGTCCTTTTACTTTTGACGCTGGTCGGAGTCGCCCAGGCATGGAGTCTATCGGACTTCAAAGAGCAGTTTGAGTCATTCAAAGTAAAGTTCAATAAACTCTATAAGGATGTCCTGGAGGAGCGAGAGCGTCTGATTGCTTACTTGAATAACATGCAAATAATTACAAGGCACAATCAACGCTATGCCGCCGGAAAAGAGTCCTACGAGATGGGCGAGAATCAATTTTCGGACTTGAGCCCCGAGGAATTCGAAAGTCTAATGCTCTCAAGCATCAATGCCTCTGACTTGGAATCCAACGTGGATCACTATTTTCGTCCTTCCGAAACGGTTTTGGGTCCGAGTAGCATTGACTGGCGTACCAGGGGTGCTGTCACCCCTGTGAAGAACCAGGGATCCTGTGGCTCCTGTTGGGCTTTCTCGGCAACCGGCGTCCTGGAGGCTCAGCACTTCATCAAGACCGGCCAGTTGGTAGCCCTATCTGAACAAAATTTGGTTGACTGTACTCGAGGATCTCCTTATTATCAAAGCGGCTGCCAAGGTGGCTGGCCAGCTAGTGCGTTGACTTATGTTAAGGACAATGGTGGCATAAATACCGAAAAGTCGTATCCCTATGAAGGCAAAGATAGGAACTGTCGCTTCGACAGGAACAACATTGTAGCCAAGGTCGCTAATATTGTGGGTGTTCCAAGTGGTGATGAACCTCAACTGGCCAATGCAGTTGCCGAAAAGGGTCCAATTTCTGTGGCTATCGATGCATCCTTATTTCAATATTATAGGGGCGGCGTCTTTAATCAACCGTCGTGTAATAGACGTGTCAATCATGGTGTCCTTGTCGTTGGCTACGGAACTGTTCAAAACGGAGGCGACTACTGGATCGTCAAGAACTCCTGGGGATCGAACTGGGGTGAAAATGGATACATTCGCATGGCTCGTAATCGAAATAATCAATGTCAAATTGCCAGTTATGGCGTTTACACCACGGCTTAAGGAATCGTTTCAAGCAAACTAAACTACTGAATATCTCAAAATAATCAAAAAAAAAAAAAACTGTTCATTTCTTAAAAACATTTAAATTTCTAAATATATAAATTATATGTGCTCTAATTATTTACTGTGTGGTCAGTCAAAAGCGACTAAGACTCTGTACTTTTACAAAGTACAGATGTTTTGAATTCAATAGTTATTATAACTGACGGTGCCGCAAAGTATGCAACAGTATTCGTCGCCCAAGCTAAAGTTTACGTGTTATGCCATGCTATTAACATCCCAGTGGCGGAACACGGCGACAACCGATTGTTGTAACGCTTTTGAATGCATCGACGAATGTACATTCGTAACCGATACTTTCTTCACTTTTTGAACGTAGGTTGGTAATGGGGCGCCGTTTTGGCTCACACTGTTCGGCCATCGAACATGCACGAATGTCTTTCGGCTTTTGCTATTCTGCTTTGGTTGCAACCGAGAATGTGTGTGCTTGTGTTTTGTGCATCACACACATGCAAGTGCGTAAGTATTAGATGCAGCAATTGTCGCAAACACGGGTTGTTGTTTGTGCAAATTTTGTTCTTTGCTTTCCCATATGATTTTGTTTTGCCGCGTGACACTTCACTTTCAGCGCGAGGCAGCAGCAGCAGCAGCGGTTGGACAATTTAAGAGGAAAGTAAATTCAAAGACACTGATACTGAGTAAGCTTATTGATAATTATATTTTTTTAAATAATTTAAATAATTTAATTGTTTCCCTTTAATTTAGATGCTGTTAAAGGAAATGGGCTTAGTAGTCGATGCTACAGTCAGCTTATTCGAGCAGCCTTCAAGACAAACCAAAGCTGCATAGCCAAAACAATTTTTGATATTATTATATTTTCATTTTTCATTTATGTTTTAATTTTGAATTTAATTTATTTATTTAATTTTAATATAAACTAATAATATTAATATATAATAATAAATTTTGTTTTGAAAAACTAGAATCTTTTATTTTGCTTATTTTGCAAAATAGCATCTGCATTACAATCCTATAGGCATTGTATACCAGTCAGTAAAGCATCTGCATTACGATCCTATACGCAACAATATACAGGACGGTAATGCAACACGAAAGAGCTCACTCAATTATAATCGCATTACTTTCTCGATTACAAGTACGCGGTTTTGAAGCTGGTCTTGCTTTACATCGGACAATCTCAAGGAACAGTAATGCGCGTTGTGCTACGAGCTCGCAGCCGTACTGGCCACGACGTATGGTGGTTGTAATCAATTTTCGAACGCGAATTTCCGCCACTGGGATAGCATGCAAACCGCACAATGTTATTAACAGAATGAATTCTAATATTGCCGCTGTAAACAGTAAATTGCGATTAGGGAAATATGTTAAGCAAATGTTATGCAGTGCGATTTCATTTTCAAACTTAACAATATACTCTAAGTTGATAGCAGTTAAGTACATGTTTTCTTTTATATAAAGGACTTCACATTATATGTTCGCATAAAGGTACTATTACGTTAGACAAGATATTTGACATGCAAGCAATTTAAAAACTGTTGTTCACTCAACAGCATTCAGACAAAGAACAAATTTACTCTAGCAAAGACACTAATCAAAGACAATTTAAGAGAATTTTGAATACAATCTAAGGGATTAAAATAACTGAATTACATTTAAATGTCCCTGTCATCTCATGGCAAATCGAAATTTGAACAAGTTTCAAAGCGAAATGCAGCAAAGCTATGAATACTATATTACTAATAAATAAATAATATCATCCTTCACACGTATTCGTGGAAATAAATGACGCTGCATGTATAACTCCGATAACGCAGACCAAAGCTCAACAAGACGCATTAGTCACATTGAAAAGTTAAAGTAAATCAACATATATACATACAGTTTGTCAAGTAATTGTTTGCAAAGCCTTAAAAATGTAATATTTCGACTTTAAATAAGAAAATAATAGCTTATTATATATATTTGGAAAAGTCATTTAATTTTCGTTCAAATGATGCAAAAATTTCCTTAACCCATTAAGTACCCATTAAAATATTCGAATTTTAAAAAAGGTCTACTTTTTCAACTTTTTTCCTCGATTTTTTCCAAAAAATGTTGGGATGCAAAAAAATTCTGGAAACAATTCTAAGAGTAACTGCAAAAAAAATTTTCAAAAATATTTTTGCTAGTATTTTCAAAATTGTTTGAAAATCCTAAAAATGACCATTTTAACCCATTTTCCTCATTTTCATCAAAAAGTGCCTTTTTTTCAGTTTTCAAAAAATTCTAAAAAATACTAGCAAAAATATTTTTGAAAATTTTTTTTTGCAGGTACTCTTAGAATTGTTTCCAGAATTTTTTGCATCCCAACATTTTTGGAAAAAATCGAGGAAAAAAGTTGAAAAAGTAGACCTTTTTTAAATTCGAATATTTTAATGGGTACTTAATGGGTTAGGAAATTTTTGCATCATTTGAACGAAAATTAAATGACCTTTCCAAATATATATAATAAGCTATTATTTTCTTATTTAAAAGTCGAAATATTACATTTTTAAGGCTTTGCAAACAATTACTTGACAAACTGTATATAGATATAAATCAATAATATATAATAACTTTTAATCTGGAGAAAGAAAAATTAAGCTTCAACTCTAAAATCATTTCCAATAAAATTTTTACTTAGCCATAGAGATGATCCTTTAATAATCTAACCAAGCTCATTAAAGTCTCACCTTAGGCTAAATCTTCTATTTTCAAAAAATAAGGTCAGGGTCTTTGCTTTAACTATGATTACCAATTATTTCAACCCTTTAAGTAATTAAAACAAATGATTATAATAGTAATTAGCTTAACTTTGGTAATTAGCTGTAAAAGGGCAATTAATATTAGAACAAAGAGAACCTGCGTCAAGTGTTCCAAGCTGATTACAAATATCTGATACTGATTTTTATTTCAAAAACTGGATCATACTTAGATTAAATTAAATATTAGCTTAGTACAACTATAGATAATTGTAATGTAACCCCATTAGAGTCAAAAAGCTAGTAAGCTTGTGAGGTAATTGATACTCCATTAAGTAATCTCGAGCTAAGACTGATAGTTTACTTTTTCTTTATTACCGCTATTATATAGCGCACACTAGTCAAAGGTATATAAATAAGTCAAAGTGTTACGCCAAGTAGAGTTAGTATCTCATATTGCCTAAGTTGGCTACAACCGTCTCCAAAATGAAGGTCGTTCTTTTACTTTTGGCTCTGATCGGAGTCGTCCAGGCATCGAACTTAGCAGACTTCATAGAGCAGTTTAAGGCTTTCAAAGTAGAGTTTAATAAACTCTATAAGGACGTAATGGAGGAGCGAGAGCGTCTGATTGCTTACTTGAATAACATGCAAATAATTACAAGGCACAATCAACGCTATGCCGCCGGAAAAGAGTCCTACGAGATAGGCGTGAATCAATTTACGGATTTGCGACCAGAAGAATTCGAAAGCCTTATGCTCTCAAGTATCAATGCCTCTGACTTGGGATCCGACATCGATTACACTTTTAGTCCTTCTGTTAATCTGTCAAATCCGAGCAGCATTGACTGGCGTACCAGGGGTGCTGTCACCCCTGTGAAGAACCAGGGATCTTGTGGCTCTTGTTGGGCTTTCTCGGCAACCGGCGCCCTGGAGAGTCATCACTTCATCAAAACACGTCAGTTGGTACCCCTGTCTGAACAGAATTTGGTTGACTGTACAAGAGGATTGCCCTACAATAATAAGGGTTGCAGGGGAGGATGGCCAGCTAGCGCTTTGACTTATATTAAGAACAATGGCGGTATAAATACTGAGAAATCGTACCCCTATCAAGGCAGAGACCTCAGATGCCGTTACAATAGGAACAGCATTGGGGCCAAGGTCGTTCGTGTTGTCGGGACTAAAAGTGGCAGTGAATCACAATTGGAAAAAGCAGTTGCTGAAAAGGGGCCAGTTTCTGTGGCTGTCGATGCATCCTTATTTCAGCATT
Organism: Drosophila recens; assembly: GCA_037043495.1. Classification (NCBI taxonomy): domain Eukaryota; kingdom Metazoa; phylum Arthropoda; class Insecta; order Diptera; family Drosophilidae; genus Drosophila; species Drosophila recens. The sequence goes on from JBAMBJ010002586.1 coordinate 23,109, forward strand.
ATAGGCGTGGTGTCTTCGATCCGACGTTGTGCAATAGACAAGTGAACCATGCTGCTCTTGTCGTTGGCTACGGATCCGATAAGGACGGAGGCGACTACTGGATCGTCAAAAACTCCTGGGGATCGAGCTGGGGTGAAAATGGATACATTCGCATGGCTCGCAATCGGAGAAATAAGTGTCATATAGCCAGCTATGGAGTTTACCCAGTGGTCTAATACACTTTCCAAGCAATCCCGTACATGTCCATTAAAAATAAATATAAACTTTATATTATAAGGGGTGCCACAGAAATCGTTTTCGCTTGAATTTCACCTCAATTTCTGGCGCTAAATCCGCTGGCGTCCGATGCTGCCACCTAGTTTGATTTAGATTTTCGAAGTCAGGGGCAGAGATGCCACATTTTCTAGTCAAATTCGAAGTAAGGTATTTAAAATATATATATGGAACCACTTCTGTTTTCTTTAAATTAAGCATTCAAAAAATAGCTCATTTTAGGTAAATCGAGTTTTACCGAAAAAAAACCTTTAACTTATTGTGCAATTTGTGAAAACATTTGTCACGAAGGGCTGCCAGACTAATAGCAGACTAGTTACTTTTATTTTGTCGCGACAATTGCTTTTAAATTTTTTTTTAGCTAAAAAAAGTCAATTATTATAGTTTGTCAAGAAACAATTTACACACCCTTAAAAGTGTAATATTTTGACTTTTAATAAGAAAATAATAGATTGTTATATATATTTGGAAAGGTCGTTTAAATTCCGATTGAATGACTCAAAACTTTTCTTAACCCATTAAGTACCCTTCGAAAATTTCGAACTTATGTAAAAGTCACTTTTCAAAACTTTTTTCCTCGATTTTTTCCAGAAAATGTTGGGATGCAAAAAAATTCTTGGAACAATTCAAAGAGTAACTGCAAAAAAACTGCAAAAAAAAGGCACTTTTTGCATGAAAATGCGGAAAAATGGGTTAAAATGGTCATTTTTAGGTCATTCAATCGGAATTTAAACGACATTTCCAAATATATATAACAATCTATTATTTTCTTATTAAAAGTCAAAATATTACACTTTTAAGGGTGTGTAAAGTGTTTCTTGACAAACTGTATATAAATGAATTAAATTATATAAATTAAAAAAGAAAATAATTAAAAACTTATTGTTCTGCAATGAAAAGCCTAACAAAGTTGCTAAACAAACCCTTAGTTAATTTAATCTGAGAAGATGTCAACCCTTAGCAGCCTACTTCGAAAAGGTTGGTAAAAATACTAAGAAAAAATTAAATCTCTCGAGGTTCTGTGGAACCTGCGGAATTCTAATTCGCTTTTGATTTTTGTGGCACGCCTGTATATTCAGACTCATCGCCAGTTTCCGAGAGATCTTGATTATTGTTTTGGAAAAGTCAGTCCATATTGCACCTCGTTAAAATCAGGACAGGTAGATTCTCTAAGTTATCCTGATTTATTTTTTGATTTGATGATAATTATTACAGGATTATTTTACATTTAAATTTTAGACAATTGGGAGGACGCCATAGCTGGCCACATGGCAGAGGTTGTTGTGGTTGCGGCCAAGACGCATGTATCCGCGTTCTCCCCAGCCACCCCAGGAGTTCTTGATGAGCCAATAATTGCTGCCGTATCCGACCACTGTAACGGCATGGTTCGCTTGTCTAGTGCAGGGCGTAGTGTAGATGCCGCCACGATAGTGCTGGAAGTGGGTTGCATCGACGGCCACAGCCACTGGACCCATTTCGGCGACGGCATGGGCCAAGGCTTCCTCACTTCTTTGCACGGCGACCACATCTCGGACCTTGGCGCCAACGGCATTGCGCTTGAAGCGACAGCGACCGTTGTGGGCCTCATAGGGATATGCCTGCTCCGTGTCAAGGCCTCCGTTGTCCTTGACGTAGACCAGAGCGGATGCTGGCCATCCACCATTGCATCCGTGGTTATTGTAGCGCCTGGAGCAGTCCACCAGATTCTGCTCGGAAAGGGGAACCAATTGCTTAGTTTTCAGAAAGGTAGCACTCTCGAGAACACTGGCAGCGGCAAATGCCCAGCAGGAGCCACAATGGGCCTGTTGCTTCACCGGGGTAACAGCTCCCTTGGCCCGCCAATCCACGCTGCTGGGCAGCTCGACACTTGTGCGTGGTGTATACGTAAGCTCTATATTGGAGTTGACGTCACTCATGTTGAATTTGATCAGCATAAGGCTGGCGAATTCCGAAGCCAGCAAATCCGTGAATTGATTGACGCCCATCTCGTAGGTCTCCTCCCCGGCGGCATAGCGTTCGTTGTGCCTGTCGATCAGCTCCTTATTGTCCTTGAAGATTTGCTTGCGCAACTGCTCCTCGTTGTCGTTATCGTAGGTCTTCTGGTGCTCCAGCTTGAAGTTTTCAAATTCACCATTCAGGACATCCTGATAGGTGATAATCGACTGAGCACAGCCGATGAGGACGAAAACCAGAATACCAATTGCTGCTTTCATGTTGAAGTTGCACTTTTCACACTGATGCTGATTTGAGGAGAAGTCATTCATTATATAGCCAAGCTCCCGAGCTATAGAAACCGGGACCCGCATCACAGCTTTAATGTGACTAACACCTCACATTGTGGTCTCGTCTCCTTCGTCACAGTCGTAAACACATTCAGCGTCATGTATTTTACTTAAAATTTATTGATATACATGTATAAAACATTATACATTTTAAATACAAAATTTATACTTACATTTGTTTTAATTTAGTATGAAACTCATTTTGCCTAGAAATTATCTCAATTCCAAATCTATAACTTAACAAAGAGAGCGAAACAGAATGAAAGCGATAAGAGTAGTTTAATTTTATTTTATATTTCCTACAAATAGTTTATTCATAAAATAAATTATTTCATTCTGAATTTTTTGAAAACAAAAAGGCAGATTGTGGAGTAAAGAAGTAAAGCAATTTCCAAACCCAATGAATCTTTTTAAGGTGTACTTCACTGATAAAATAGCTTGGTTTGTGTCCGAAATATCTGATTTCCCTTGATTTGTCTTCTCTATTAGAAATTTCCCACAGCTTGATCAGTGTCTTGATTCTAGAATTATTGACTGACCTTGCGGAATACTTTCCTGTTGTCCTTGAACAATTACATGCGGTGCAGTTACTCGGATAGCCCGTGTTCTAATACACTTTCCATGCAATCTTTTACATATCTCTTAAAAATAAAAATAAACTT
>JBAMBJ010002587.1:0-82654 GCA_037043495.1 Drosophila recens
TATATATTAAGATTCATCGCCAGTTTTCAAGAAATCTTGACCATTGTTTTGGAAATTTCAGTCCAAATTGCACCTCGTTAAAATCAGGACAGGTAGATTCTCAGGAAAATATTCCGCAAGGACAATCAATAATTTTACAGCCAAGACACTGATGGAAATTTGTTTGGAAAATTTTTTATAGACAATACAATTCTAGGGAAATCAGATATTTCGGACACAAACCAAGCTATTTTATCAGTGAAGTACACCTTAAAAAGATTCATTGGGTTTGGAAATTGCTTTACTTCTTTACTCCACAATCTGCCTTTTTGTTTTCAAAAAATTCAGAATGAAATAATTTATTTTATGAATAAACTATTTGTAGGAAATATAAAATAAAATTAAACTACTCTTATCGCTTTCATTCTGTTTCGCTCTCTTTGTTAAGTTATAGATTTGGAATTGAGATAATTTCTAGGCAAAATGAGTTTCATACTAAATTAAAACAAATGTAAGTATAAATTTTGTATTTAAAATGTATAATGTTTTATACATGTATATCAATAAATTTTAAGTAAAATACATGACGCTGAATGTGTTTACGACTGTGACGAAGGAGACGAGACCACAATGTGAGGTGTTAGTCACATTAAAGCTGTGATGCGGGTCCCGGTTTCTATAGCTCGGGAGCTTGGCTATATAATGAATGACTTCTCCTCAAATCAGCATCAGTGTGAAAAGTGCAACTTCAACATGAAAGCAGCAATTGGTATTCTGGTTTTCGTCCTCATCGGCTGTGCTCAGTCAATCATCACCTATCAGGATGTCCTGAATGGTGAATTTGAAATCTTCAAGCTGGAGCACCAGAAGACCTACGATAACGACAACGAGGAGCAGTTGCGCAAGCAAATCTTCAAGGACAACAAGGAGCTGATCGACAGGCACAACGAACGCTATGCCGCTGGGGAGGAGACCTACGAGATGGGCGTCAATCAATTCACGGATTTGCTGGCTTCGGAATTCGCCAGCCTTATGCTGATCACATTCAACATGAGTGACGTCAACTCCAACATCGAGCTTACGTATACACCACGCACAAATGTCGAGCTTCCCAGCAGCGTGGATTGGCGGGCCAAGGGAGCTGTTACCCCGGTCAAGCAACAGGCCCATTGTGGCTCCTGCTGGGCATTTGCCGCTGCCAGCGTTCTCGAGAGTGCTACTTTCCTGAAAACTAAGCAATTGGTTCCCCTTTCCGAGCAGAATCTGGTGGACTGCTCCACGCGCTACAATAACCACGGATGCAATGGTGGATGGCCAGCATCCGCACTGGTCTACGTTAAGGACAACGGAGGCCTTGATACGGAGCAGGCATACCCCTATGAGGCCCACAACGGTCGCTGTCGCTTCAAGCGCAATGCCGTTGGCGCCAAGGTCCGAGACGTGGTCGCCGTGCAGAAAAGTGAGGAGGCCTTGGCCCATGCCGTCGCCGAAATGGGTCCAGTTGCTGTGGCCGTGGATGCAACCCACTTCCAGCACTATCGTGGTGGCATCTACACTACGCCCTGCACTAGACAAGTGAACCATGCCGTTACTGTCGTCGGATACGGTAGCAATTATTGGCTCATCAAGAACTCCTGGGGTGGCTGGGGAGAACAGGGATACATGCGTCTTGCCCGCAACCACAACAACCTCTGCCATGTGGCCAGCTATGGCGTCCTCCCAATTGTCTAAATTTCAAATGTAAAAGAATCGTGTAATAATTATCATCAAATCAAATAATAAACCTTCATCATCATCAAATGTTAATATTTGATGAGCTTAACCCTACATAATATTTTTCTATTAAAAATCTACTTGATTTCAACTTAAAACTAAATAAATAAATTCAATTGAAAAATACTCATGTAACAATCGAAAATAAATCAATGATTCATCAATAAAATAAAATGCATAATGTTTGATGACTATAACCCCTATACAGGGGTCGGCACTCGAAGTGTTACCAATTAAAAATGCTGTAATTTTGTCAATTTTTTTATTTTTCATTTCAAAACTTCAGATTATTTTGAAAACATTTCAAATTTTAGGAAAATGTATTTATTGTTTGATGTAGCCACCCTTTGCGCGGATTACAGCATCGAGTTTGGTCGGGAAGGCTTCACACGCAGCACGAATGTAGCCTGATGGTATTTTGTTCGTTGACCGTCTCATATTTTTTAGTTGACACTTTGGCCTCCAGAATGGACCATTTGAAAAATTCCATTGGATTTAAATCTGGGGAATATGGCGGCCATTGCTGTGATAAAATGATGCTGGAAACGTTGTTTTGTAAAAATCGTTGTGTTTGTCCGGCTTAATGAGATTGTGCCGAGTCTTGTTGAAATATCTAATAGTTTCTACGGAATTGTTTGCGTGCCCAAGGTACCAAAGCATCTTTTAAGACCTTTTTAAGGTAGATATGTTGGTTAACCTTTACGCCCTGCTCGATGAAAGCCAGTGGTGAGCGTCCTGTGGCAGTTACTGTGGCCCAAACCATAACTGATGCAGGTGCTTGCTTTCGCAGAGCAATCCGTTGATGTAAATTGTTGTCTGATTTGTCCTTTAACCATACGCGATCGATCTGCTTGTTTACAAATTGCTGAACTATAAAAATTTTTTAATCAGAAAATGCAATACTTTCCAGTTCGCCACAAACGTGCAAGTGTTGCACTTTTGCGCTTCAAGTCCGTTTAGATAACTTTTTTTCACTGCGACATATACCGATATACTTTTGTAAGCTTGTAGAAAATTCATCAGACAAACACTAGCCAAAACATGAGCGCGCGGTCTTTTGCCGTTTGGATGCTAGAGCAGCGTTTTGCTGGTAACACTTCGAGTGCCGACACCTGTATAACTATTTTTCTTTTATGAATCAACTTAATTTCAACTTAATATTGAACAAAAACATTATACCCTTATTGCCCATTTTCAATGGTATATGTTAAATATTCGTGTAATATTCATGTAATAATCGAAAACCAATCAATGACTCAAAATAAAAATACATAATATTTGATGAATATAACCCCTACATCATTTCGTTTCTTTTATGAATCAACTTTATTTCAACTTAATATTGAACATACAAAACTTTATATAGAAAACTTAACTACTATGTATATACAATCAGGCTTAAGTGATTCGAGTGGAAAGTAATATCATACCAAGGTATAAATAGGAATAAAATTATTGAAATGGGACTATTTGATTCTAGTAAAATAATAACTAGAGTAAGTTTATAAATAGTTGGAAGTAATACATTTTGATAAAACTTTTAAGAATGTTTGGAATAAAGTAACAAAACCAGTTTAATTAAAAGTAATATCTTAAAGATAGCATGAGGTTTTATACAGTTGACAATATTTGATTTAACAGACAGTAGAAAAGAAAAAGACATGGATAAAAGAAATAACACAGTAAAATTATAACTAAGACTTAGGGAAAGCATTTGAATAAATAGGAATGAATTTGATTGATTTGGCAGAAATATAGAGTAACTTAACTTAAGCATAGCTAAGCTGATTTTATACAATTTAAAGTATTTGTGTGCCCATGGTTGGTCTACAATTACGTTTTAAGTACCCTGCACTTTCTACGATATGTTCACGCGCTGTTCGTGGTCAGTTTAGACAGTTCTGTTGCGTTTGCCTCAACGTGTTGCAGCAATTTGGATTCTACCAACGGTGCCGTCACCTGCAAGTGCAGCTCATAGTCGGTAGCTAAAAAACATTGAAGAAATTAAAGAGTCACTATTATTATTTATAGTTAGTTAAAAAAAAATAATAGCTTAAATTTATGGACTCGAAGATGAGTAAAAAAAAAACAAATTTTAGCAACAGATTTGAGTAAAGTATCAAACATAATCAAAAAAATAATTTTAATAAATATAGTTTTTTAGAGTTCGATTATGATAATGCGATGCTGAGAATAATTATAGTCTTTAAGATAAGGTAGTTGATTTACGGGAAGTAATTTAAGTAGCAGAATTATAGCGAGAATTAAAAGAAAAACTAGTAGTAAAAAAAAATTAGAAAGGGGAATACGAAACATAGACTACATTTAAAATTTAATTTAGTTATTCTATAGTTCAGTACATCAAAGTATATGATTTAGCTTCAAAGTTAAATCCAATTTTTGTTAACTTGGAGTTCAGTTGCGTAGGGATTATAATGAATACTCGGATGAAGGACATAAAAACAAGACTGTACTAAATTAAGTTACGTAAACTAATAACATACTGTGCTCCAAAATGCTCTCCAAATCATTGGGGCAATCTATCGTGGGAAAATCAATGTTCGTGGACTCTTTAAGTATAACTCCAATATCCTTGTGAGCGCTCATTAGGAACAACGGCACATTCGCCTTCGCAAGCTCCTTGTGCAGCGATCCCATACCGCGGGCAGCCGTAAAATCGAAGTCTGCAATGTTAGCAAGTGATTAATAAGTATATGAATATAAATGTATGGCACTTACCATGCACATGGGCGCAGTCAAGGACAATGGGGGCTGTGCCGTGAGTGGAGAGCGCCTTGGAGATGCCCGAACGTACCCATTCAATGGCTGGAAAGTAGAGTGAACTGTGCTTGGGTCGAATTAGAATATAGCTCATGCCGTTGATGGTCTGCAGCTTGGATACGGTTAGCACAGGACGTGCGGCGCGGTAGACGAGGAAGGCGACATCGGCGCCAACGCCCAGCAGCAGACCAATCTCTACGCCAATGGCCAGACTCATGACAAAGGTGATGGCCCCTGGCAGCAGTTCACGCCGGCTGCAACGCCACAATGGACGTATGACTTCGAATTCAATCATAAATATCACGGCCGAAATGATGACAGCACTGAGCGCCGCCTTTGGAATGTACTGAAAGTATGGCGCCAGCAGACTCAAGGCCAGGAGCACCAGAACACTGGTGTAACAGCCGCCAATTGGAGTACGCACGCCACTGGCATGGTTGACGGCGCTGCGAGAGAAGGATCCAGTCACAGGCATGGAGCTACAGAAGGCGCCGCAAATGTTGCTCAACGACAGAGCCACCAGCTCCCGTGTGGGACTCAATCCGGCGCCACCAAAAGCCTTCGATATGGCCACATTACCAAGCACGGCAATGATGGGCAGTATCAGCATCGAAGGTCCCAGTTCCGAGAGCTGTAGAGGCATAGAAAATGTCACAATTTTAGAATCACAGCATTCATTTATCCAACACTTGCCATTTGCTCAAAATTCTGTGGCACATGCGTGTCATTCTTGCCCAGAATTGTTGTCTCGAATTTGGGCAGCGCCAGACTCGGCAAACCGCTCTTCACCTTGCCCGTTAGGATAAAGGGACAACTGTCCAGACTCTTGCACTGGCTGTAGGCCAAGACGCTGGATACGAGCACCACGAGAGCATTGCGTCCGGTGGATATGACCCAAATGCTGCCACTGAGCAACTGTTGAGCCCGTAGATTCCTCACGCGATTCGTCACGTTGACAGTCTTCAGTTTCTGTAGAAGGACGAGCACTTGTATTGATGCATTTCCTTTGGTTTACATTTACTCACCCGCAGCAGAAGGAGCACACTGATGGACACCAATCCTAGGGTTAAATCGCCACGACGCACTTGATGCAGATTTCCAAAAACGGAGCGCATGGTATTGATGAAATCAGAGCCAGAGCCACCTTTCAGACCGAGCAGACCCTTCAGCTGCGAGGTGCCAATGATGACAGCCGTGGCAGATGTAAAACCCACGGTTACGGGCAACGATATGAGATCCACCAGAGCGCCCAGTTTCAACACAGCCATGGCCAGCTCCACAACGCCAGAGATGAGGCACAACAGTATGCCATAAGCGGGACCCGAGTCCAGACCAAATCTCGTATGCCGGCTTGTCATCAACGCCAGCAATGCTGTCGGACCTATCGTCACCTGGCGACAGCTGCCCAACAAGGCGTAGACAATGCCACCCACGAACGACGAGTACAGTCCATACTGTGGCTCCAATCCCGCCAGAGTGGCGTAAGCCAAACCCTGCGGCAGCACCGTTAGACCCACCGTTATGCCAGCTATCAGATCAGCCACCGCATCCTGAGCCGTATAGCCGTGCAGCCACTTCAGACCCGGCAGAAGAACACTCAAGTTCTTCAACGGCATTGCGCGGTTTCTGCTTAAAGAAGAGATGACATTTAAAATGAAATCTTTGAAAACACGGTCTTAATTAGTAATTATAGTAAATTCACTTATTATCACTGCGGACGGCAGTCCGCTAGTGACGAAAGCAGCACGAAGTGTGCGAAAGCGACTAGCATATATACACAGGAAGAATGGAAAATTTGCTATGACTGCCCGATCAGGTCGAGCTATATACCGATCGAAAGGTATCAATTAAACTTACAAATGTGCATACTAAGACTTTTGAAAACTCACCTGGTTCGTGAGATAAACAGGTGTAAGTGGGAGGGGCAAAATTTAAATGATTGGAGCTAATGGGGCCGTTGGAGCCTTTTTGATTTTTTTTTTAATTTTAAACAGTGCAAAAATTTTGTTTAAAATAATTTATGTGTAAAACTTAATATTATTCGTCACAAAATTGGATATCAGAAATTTTGGGGCATGAAAATGATTTCGTCACTAGACTTTTACCTCGTAAAGAGGTTTTTTATGGGATTCAGTTTACAATTTACAACAAATGTTTTAGTACTCAAATAAATTTCAACTTATCGATTGAATTTATTTAAAAGCCAATAGAAATTGGTTGTTTGATATTCTCCCAGAACGATTCCGGTTCCAATATTTATAATTATAACATGCAGACTGTGCATAATCTGCATATTTTATGTTTTAATTACATATAACATTTTTAAATTGACTTAAAAACACGTTTTAAAAATATATTTTTTTATATTTTAACTAGTTTTTATTCCTACTTTATTTAAATTTTTAGCAAGCTAAATTTCATATCGATAGCTTAAATACTGTGTTGACTTATTACAAGAAACATTAAATTTATCTTAAGCTCACAATCGCTAGTTTCAAATAAACCACATAAATATTTGCACAAATGACTTTGTTCGTGTTACCAATAATTTATTTACTTTTGCGACATAAACACGTTGAGCAACTTTAGAATATTTTAAACAGAAACAGAATATCAACAATATGTATCAAAAATCGTCGCGCTTCACCTTCAGCTCGATCAGAATACTTCAAGAGCTGGCCAAAGACTGAGAGAATTCCAATGCGATCATCGATCGCGTGCCGAAGTTGCGACAATCACACGATCGATTCAATTAGTTCAATAAGAGAGTGACACAAAACGTGATCGAATGGCGTGCATCCAATTTCCCATATCATATCTTAAATTGCAAGAAACGAATGTTTACCCAAGTTCCTATAACTATTTTAAATACTCTATCTGGAAGTTTAAATTGAAAACTGAAAACTTTTATTGGCTGAGAATCAGAAAAGAAATTATATTTTACTTGAGATATTAGTAAAAACATCTTCATTTAAGTATATTATTCATTTGAAGTTAATTTTATTTTATTATATATTTTTAACAAATGCAACAACAAATTTGTTAGCACGGAAAAAATACAGTGCATAAAATTTGTAGTGGAAAGATGACATGAATATCACGAAGCAATTTAAATGATCAATAATAACATTTATTTTACATGTTGACATGAAAAGCAGATGTCATACATTAGGGTTTAATGATATAACAAGATGACGATACTATTTTACAGGGTATTAGGAACTGTTCAATGACTGAAGAAGACAATTGAACCAAGTATTTATGCAAATTGGTTTGTTTGTAAATAAACTCTATGGAATGCCCGCCTTTTTAGAGTTATAGCTCTCACTCTTCATGTCAATGGCCAATTGATTGCCTGAAATTGGCAAGATAAGAGAAAACTAGTTTTGGTTAACAAATGACAACAAATCAATGTGCCACAATTGGATGTGTGTTTACAAGTAAACATGGGTCATCACCACTAACATACATATGTACATATGTACACTAAAACAAGCTCCTAAAACAATACATAAATAGCTAACAAAAATAAATAGGTCAAATTCAAGCTGAAGAAATAACACACAGCACAACTGCTGACGCTGGCAGAGTGAGAAGCAGTCACAATAACATTTAAAAACAACTTTAAAGTTAACCGAGAAATGTAAGTATATGTCTTGCTTTTTTCACCTTTTCGTTATTTGTAAACAAATAAAGTTGGTATACAGTTTGCCGGCAAAGTGCACGCACCGTTTTCGGAATTCCTACTGCTTTCTTCTAGAGTTGGGCATTTTAGTTCAATTTGCTGAATAAGTTCAATCGTTCATTTTTCGGTCGTGAACTAAATCAGTCATTTAGTTCAGTTATTCAGTTGGTCAGGTGGTCATGAACTATGAACGATGAAAGATTTCTATCCAGTTGGTCATGAACTATGAACGAGATGGTTTCTATTCAGTTTTTCATGAACGATGAACGATATGGTTTCTATTCAGTTGGTCATGAATGATGAAAGATGAATAGGTCATTTTGATCAGTTGGTCAGTTGTTTATGAAAGATAAACGATGTGAATAGGTTACAACTGTTTCTTTTTAGTGGAATGTGAAATGTGTTTTAAGTTATTAATAAGAATAGACGACAGCAGCAAAATATTATATATTAAGGATTATTTTTTAATATTTTGGGTTATACCTATACCTTGGCTTATTGAAAATGAGCAAAATGAGGAAATTGTTTTTTTTTTTTGGGGCTTAAATAACCCTTCACACTGTTCAAAACTTAAAAATATATGTATGAAATTAAAGCATTGTTACATGTACAATTTTTTTTTTTTTAAATTACTGACCAGCTGCAAAATGATCGGTTTAGTTCATGATTGACTGAATAAGTTCACTCGTTCATCTTAATGACCCGTTCATTTGAACTTTTTCAGAACGAAACGACACAACTCTACTTTCTTCAGGATCAGTACGCTGTTTTAAAGACAAATTATAATTATACTTTAATGTTTATCACACAAAATTTTTGAATATGTTTGTTTGAAGTGCTATCACCTTACTTCGATTCAAATTATCTTTATATTAATTATGAAATTCACTACAACACATTTTTCACAGCAAAATACTTTTGATTTGCATACCACGCGTACGCACTTCAACAGCTGAAAGTTGAGCGTTGCCATTCCGACCACTTTCAGTAGCGCCATCTGTCTGAAATAAGTTCAACTTTAGGCAGTTGAACAATGTATGTAGAAACATAAAGAATATTGTAAAAAAAAAATAAACTTAGTAAGTCATTGATTATGCATATATTTTTGTTTGCTTATTTTAATACACAGTCAATAAAACACAAAATACAAAATTCCAAAAAGAGCGCCACATCTTGTTATGCAGCCCTGGTTTTGTCAATCGTTTTCGCGCTGTGCAACACTGAAATCATTGTGCCGTTGTTAACACTCTCACAGATTCATGTTTTTCATTATGGCAATTTAATATAAACAACACTAACGCCAATTAATTTATTTAACGCCATAGGCACAGCTCAAACACCGGTCTTCTTTGTTGTGTTGCCATCGTAAAACCCAAAAAGTATAAGCGTCAACTGCAGCAGAAATCTGAAAACTCCAAAGTGAAACTAAGTCGGCAGCAGCAAACCAATACAGCATTTTTTTCAACAACAAGCATAATATGAAATGGGTAAGTCTCCAAATGCCGCAAAGCAATGTGCAGCAATGCACATTCAATATTTCCCCACCAACGGCAGCCAAAAAGAGCTTCCTTCCCTTTTGACGGCCTTCGATTTTCATTAAAAGTGCAAACACATCGCAAATGTGCGTGTATGTGTGTGCATGTGTGACTGTGTTAAGTCTCACGCATTGCGCGACCTATCTATACATGTGCAAATGTGTGCATGTATGTGTGTGGAAAGAGCGGTTGCAATTTTTAACAGAACTTTTTTGATTCGAAGCGCGGCAAAAATTAATGCCGCAATCTGTTGTGACCTGATTTATTAATAGCTGTTAATAGCTAGTTTCCTATTCCCTTGCGTTCTCTTATGATTTTCGCTTAGCCTCGGACCACACCCCTTTTTATGAAGGACATACAAAGAGGTTACATATTTTTAATATATTACATGCATACATACTTGTATATGTATTGTATTTAGCTGCATACAACTCCCCACTCCTTATGGCAGCGGTGGGCACGCAGTGGCTCCGTGAGCAGCGACTGCTCCCAACTTAGGAAGAGTCTAATAGGGTTGTTGTTGTTGATGTTGTAGTGCTCCCGAAATTAGATTTTGTGCCCACCGCTGCTTTATGGTGTAAAGACACTTAGTTATTGTTTCTTGATTATGACACTTGTTATTTATCCGTTGTTGTTGCTTTCACTTTTAAATGGAAGTAAACATGTCCTTGTGACATTAACATTAATCCTTAACAGTAACCCTAGTCAGGTCCAACTTGGAAACCAATATGATTTAAGAGTCTTAATTTTGTAGGTCTACGTGTTTCCCATTTAATTTATTTCATAGAATAGTTCATCAAGTATATAAACTATAATCTACCAACTAATTGTTAGCCTCCCACGCATTATCTTCGTTTTGTGCTTCCTATCCCTTAACGTTTTACAATATCTTCAACTGATTGTTGATATTTATATATTTTCAAAGCCTTGAAGTCAACGTTACTCAACGTTCTCTTACAGGCAATGCTGTGAGATCACTGAGCAGATCAGAGTGTTAAAAACAAATTATAAAATCATAAAAAAAACGATCAAAAAATAAAATAACTTGTACATAGCTTAAGGTTAGCTTTGGTGAGAAGGTGGCTGAAGCAGCTCTGCAGCGGCAGCAACAGGCGACGACCGGCGACGATGTAAGTAGCGCCCGTTAACTCCTCCAATCTCAAAGTAAACCAATCCAATCAATAAAATACCATTTTGATTTTTGCGTGTATTTGTTTTTCTTTATGTAGTAGAAGCAAACAAAATTGTAGCACCTCTTAACTGCAGAATTGGCAAATATTTCATCAACTATTCGCACCCCCAAAACAAAAACAAAAAAATTAATTTTCTTTAATTATGGCTAATATTTTAACCAATTGGCCCGGCTACTTCGTATTTCTTTATGTTGCTAATCTCCCATGTACAAGTATATAAACACACGAGACACATTCAAATGGAGCCCCGTTGAAAACTTCTAAAATTTAGAGGAAATTTTCTAATCTATACTGAATGTCTTTTAAATGAATCATCAGCAAACATATATAAAAAAAAACCCATAATGTGCACAAAATGCAGTAAAAAAGCATTGATTTTTTATACAAATAAAATTAAAAATTATAAATAGATATAAAAGTTTTAAAAATTAGATTAAAACATAATATTGCTTAATTATCAATTCTTTATGCTCAAAATTGATCAAATGAGTTTTGAGTAACGATCGAATTAGAAAAAAGGGTGATTAATTCTTTTATTGATTAATCAAGCTTTTTAAAATATATGCTTTTTATTTTTTGAAAACTGAGATGTTTTTAAACTAACGCTTTGAAACAAAAAAGACAGAAATATAGTTTGAACTAGCTGAAAACCAAAACAATTGTTTATTGATTAATTGAGCTCAATTGAAAAATTAAATAAACTACGAAATGTCTTTATTCGATTTCTGTTGTGACTATACTTAGAATATAGTCTTATCATGCTGGGCTCCAGAGACACCAAGACACATCCAAACTTGTGATATTTCATAGTTGTTATGCAATGCTAATCAATTTCATTTGGAATGACCCGTTTACAGACAATGCCCTCGGCCATCAGTGGCGGCGCGCATGGCCAGGTGCACATACCCAGCAATGAGGAATGTGGCATTCGAGACGTGTGGAAACATAATCTGGAGGAGGAATTTCGCACCATACGCAAGGTTGTGCAAAAATATCATTTTGTTGCCATGGATACGGAATTTCCGGGCGTTGTGGCGCGACCCGTTGGTGAATTCCGATCAACCGCCGATTATCATTATCAATTACTGCGCTGCAATGTGGATTTGCTGAGGATCATACAGTTGGGACTCACATTTATGGATGATGAGGGCAAAACGCCGCCTGGCTACTCCACATGGCAGTTCAATTTTAAATTCAATTTGAGGTAAGTGCACGGTATCATTATATCCTTGTAATTTATGCACATAGATTAATCCGTATGATATGATCATTATTGGATTGCAGCGAGGATATGTACGCGCAGGACTCGATAGATTTGCTACAAAATTCTGGAATACAGTTTAAGAAGCACGAGGAGGACGGCATCGACCCAATTGAGTTTGCCGAGCTGCTGATGAGCTCGGGCATTGTGCTGATGGATAACATTAAATGGCTTTGCTTTCACTCTGGCTATGATTTTGGATATCTGTTGAAGCTGCTCACCGATCAGAATCTGCCCGCCGATGAGAGTGACTTTTTTGAACTGTTGCACATATATTTTCCAAATATCTTTGATATCAAATATCTGATGAAATCGTGCAAAAATCTAAAGGGCGGCCTTCAGGAGGTGGCCGATCAGCTGGAGCTGCGTCGCGTGGGACCACAGCATCAGGCCGGCTCAGATGCGCTGCTCACGGGCATGGCGTTCTTCAAAATGCGTGAGGTACAACACACATTTGGTTTACACATTCACATTGAAGAACCAATCGCATTCTTTAACTATGTGCTTGAGCACGCCATGCATCTTAAGTCGGTTGTCACTGTCTGTTTGCGTAGCAATTCCGTTCCCAGCAGTGTCAGCTTCGCCGACACCGACAACAGCAGCAGCAGCAGTAATCTCAGCACAGCAACAACAACAACAGATAACAATAACAACAACAACAACACCGAGACAATGGGAATGTTAATTTCACGCTCCCAATCTATAGGCCTTACCATAACAGTCTATGCAAATCCCGTTGTGTCAAGCACAACAACAACAACAACTACACAAAACATTTTGAATCCTTCCAACCAATCTGAGCTTAATACTTAATGATGTTGTTGTCGATGTTGCTGTGCTTTGTTGTCATCACATTTAACTGGCTTTTTTAATTTCATGCACCTTTACTCATCATTTATCAGTTTTAAGGATTAATGTGTATATCATTGTGTACATAACTAGCATTTGAATTTTTCATTTTATGAACTTACTTATTATCATAATCCTAATTAGCTTTTAAACGCCGCTGGACACATACGATATGCAATTTGTTTGTTATGCCGCATGCCAAGCATTTTCATCGGCTAATTCACCCCTTCCCTCACACATTTTGTTAATCATGATGAAGGAAAATCATGCTCACACACACACACAAAAGAAACATTGAAAATCTCTTTTACTTTTCTAATTAGTTGAAATTGCTTTAACCATGTCAAAACATGTCTTTTGTTATTATAAAAAAAAAAAAATTAAAAAAAAAAATGAAAAACAAAAAAAAATGAACTGAGAAGGCGAATTTGAATTAAATGAATTGCAATTCAATTTTCTTATTCATTATTGTTTATGGTTTTTGGGCCTTCATATTAATATAACACTTAATATCATTTTACACCTTACGCTTATTAAATGAATGCTCTATAATTTGCTTGGTTCTATTTTCATTACTTTAAATACAAAACAGTATTATCTACATTACAAATTATTATTATACTTATATTATGCACCATCTATAAGTTGGTATTTTGGCTTTCTCCGAATTAATCTTAATAATAATAGTTTCTTTCTATAGATAGTTATTTTGTTACCTAGTCAGCTATTTAGTTTTAAGTTTTTTTTTTTTATTAGATCTGTTTTCTTTTAGTGGATTAACACATTTGATTAATACCGAAGCGTATTTTTATTTTTGTAATTTTAAGCGATATGGGAATATTCTTCCGTGCAGTTTCCATTGCATTGTGAATGTTGAGTATAGCAAGTGTTTAACCCGTTAACTCAAAATTAAGAAATCAAAAAAAAAAAAAACCCGAAGAAAATTTACAAAATAATACTACTACTGAATCAAAAGACAAAACACAAATAAATGGTACACGGTATGTAATTTATTATTTATTTAACAAAACTAACACCTGTCTCTCTCCCACTCTTACTGAATGACAATTGTTTGTTGTAGTTGTTGTTGTTGTTCGACATAACATTGCATTTAAACATTGAAATCGCTTACACAGCATGCTTTAATCACCAAAAACTAAGAAAAAAACACATTTATTCTCCCGAAAACGAATCTTTCAGCAGCTGCTTTGCCAATTTGATAATAATAACTTGACTACATAATCTCTTGTTTAATACTATAGTCTACTAACTTTTGACCTATTTACAGATGTTCTTCGAGGATAACATTGATCATGCCAAGTACTCTGGTCATTTATATGGCCTGGGCACGTCGTTCATTGTGAATGGTACCAACTTCCATGAGAGCAACGGCGAGGCGAATAACGCCTCATGATTCATCCTGATGAAGAACGCCGTTGTGCACGACAAGAAATTCGAACAAGTTGCTGGAGCTGCTTCGGCCGCCTCTCTCCCAGCCCCGACATGAACCAGGCAATTCACAACAATAACAAGAAACACATCAAAAAATACATCCCCAATTACGCAATCGCAATACACAATTTACTAAGAAAGAAAAAAAAAGAAACAGAAATTTTCTACGCTTTTGATGAAAGTTTCTACATAAAGTAGATGTTTTACAACCACTTTAAAAAAAAACACACACTTAGAAAAAAACAAATAAAAAATGTAAAACTAAGCGAAACAGAAGAGTTAAAATCACTTTCAAGATCTTTGTCTTAAATGTGTTAGGAAACAAATTATGAAAAATAAGCTAATATGTATAAGCCAATGTGTATTTGTATAAAAAAAAAAACAACAAACCAATATATTTAAACTTTTTAAATTAGAAAATTTACCAGTATTTTATTATTAAAGGGCGAAGAAGATTGATTCCAACAGCGCGCGTAAAACAATAGGGACTGTAAAGCAGGCCATCCACAGTCGAATTTGTTTGACGAACTGTTCGTCGAACAAGAATTGCATTTGCCCACTAACTATTTCAAACATTGTTCGCAAACATCATTTGTAGATTATTTTCAGAGAATAAACATGTCATTGGATAACGATATGTTACAGTTATTGCCTTGATGGCTTTACATATTTAATTAGAGAAAAATACTTATCGCGCATATTTTTGTTCTTATATGCCTCGCTTTTTGCATGCCCCAGTGCTGGCTCATCTTGCAGGCAATAAATAAACTCCAGCAAAAATAGCTTCGACATTTGTAGCATTTGTTTACGCTACGGAAACTTTTGACAAATGTTGTTTGCGCCAACATTGCCATCCATTGTCGAATTGTTCAATCGAACACTGGCAAGATAAAATCAGTTATATTTTTCTCGAACAAAACGTACAACACAAAATTTGAACGTGTTCGTGTCCACCAACGACGAAAATTTCGTCGAAGCGAACACGTTCGTCAAACAAATTCGACTGCGGATGGTCCGCTTTAACGAACAACAGCTGAACAGGGTTGCCAATTTAGCTATTTTCTGGTCATTTCTGGCGATTTACAAATGCCAATAGCGGTTGACGGAATAATAGCTAAACTGAGATTATAAATTTAAAATCTAAATTTTCTATTACCCTTCAAGATTGATAACCGGATCAAATCGATATTTTCTCGGTAGATAATATATTGCGTGTCAAGAGACTTGCATTGTACATATTTTGGAGCACCTAAACTAGTCAACATCGCAAATCGGAGAAGTTCTTAGTCAGATAATAGCATATATTGGAAAAAAAATTGACAACACTGTAATTTTTTGGGCCGAAGTTAATAATTATGTAAGTGGATGCGGGAGTCAATAAACCTTTTTGAAAACTGTTATCATTTGTGCTTAGCCTCTTGCCCTTTTTCCAACTAAATGAACATTGTCAAGCAACACTGAAAAATAAATTGTATATTGACACATTGAATAGCGTTTTACTAAAATTGTCTAGTTTGTTTTAAATGCAAATCTAGCTTATTTATGCCCTGAAGAGCAGTGCTGCCATAAATCGATAACAAAAACAGGCCAGAAAAAGTGACAAAAAAGGACAAAAATTTAAAAAAGGTGACAAAAAATTGGGAAGGATCTTTAAATTAAAATTCATTCAAGAGAACATGCATATTTATGTTTTATGTATTAATATTTATTTATTATTGTTAATTATTTTTTATTACTTTTTTTTATATTATTTTTCAATATTATATTAATTGTATTATTATTATTATTAATTGTAATGCCTCGTCAACAGCTTCGTCTTCGGTTTCAATTGTTTCGCTTTTATATGCTGATGACGTTCCAATCATTTTAAAGTATTTTTCGGGATCTTTGTACAGTGGCTTACAGCTTAAAGAATGCAGTGCATACTTTTATCTTCAAACTTTAATAGCGTTGAAACTATTAAGCGTATTGCAACAAATGTGGTACCAAATTAATGGAAAAAATGTCTACATTAACATAGATTAATAATTTTATTTTTAATATAAATTATTCAAAATGCAAGATAGATAAAAATACTGCATTTTTACAGATCACAGCCTATTTTATGCAGTGACTTTTCGAGCCAACGCAGCTCAAACTCTCTGAATTCCAACGGTACTTTTTTGTTCATAAAATTTTGCTGCTGCATTATGTGCGGTGCAATTTTAGTTGTTATACTCATAACTGTTGGCTGCACAGCTCGCTCAAATGGTCAACAGGAGCAATTGCAGAGTGCTGGTCAATAAATATGGATAATGTCGCCTCCCGTTCTGCATGTTGAATTTTCATTTCAGGCGATAAATTTATAACCGTCTTTTGGGCAAACGGAGCGGCGCGCTTTAAACTTTTTGAAAGTAATTTTTAAACATAAAAACCTTAAAAATAAACCAAAAAAAGTTCAAAAATTTAAAAAACCATTTATTGTTAGGAGCAAAAAAATGTATTTTTTGCACAAATTTCACAAATTTTAACTTTGATAGCCCCTGAGCAAGCATTTTGGGGGCGTGGCACTTTTCTTAAGCACATATTTCATAGGTTGAAGAATTATCTATCATATGCTATTTAAATTACTCGATTTTCTCATTTGGTTCAAAAGTTATGATTTTTGCAAAGTAAATTGAGCAATTGTCCACTTGTCCACTTTTGCATAATTTGCAGTACGACTTATTGGAGTCGTCAGCATCGCGGTCAATCCACTCCACAAAATCGGTCATATTTACCCACGACTCGCATAATTTTTGCTTGTATACATTTTTCGGCATTGTTGATAATTTAATTTCTGGCACTCAATGACATTAATTTCAAATCAATTAAAAAG
This sequence comes from Drosophila recens, assembly GCA_037043495.1. Taxonomy (NCBI): domain Eukaryota; kingdom Metazoa; phylum Arthropoda; class Insecta; order Diptera; family Drosophilidae; genus Drosophila; species Drosophila recens. The sequence goes on from JBAMBJ010002587.1 coordinate 17,366, forward strand.
GTGATAGATCTGGTGATAGGGGCTTTTTCTAAAATTTTGGTGACAAATCATTTGAAAAAGTGATAGATTTATTGCATACAAAAGGCGACGGCGGATCCGTAATATCTAAGAAAATACAAGGTGGCGCAAAAGAAGTCACCCTATTGGAAGATGCTCTCATTTTTGCAAATGGCCGCCAATGTCAAATCTGTTTTGACATTTGTGGACTAGACAGATACAGAATACAAGTGAATAAGCCATGGAGCGATACACTCCCCAAGAACGCGGAATAATTGTAAAAATGTAATAATAATAACAGCTTAATCTCTCGTTTTTGAGATTTGCACTGGCCGGCCAGATCACCCGATTAATCCGTTGAAGACTTCTTTTATGGGGTTTTTTGAAGTCGCGGGCTTATGTCATAAAGCCTCAAACTCTTGAAGCCCTTAAAGAGAATATTGGCCTGGAATGCGAGAACCTGTCGCTCGAAGTTCTGCCAAAAGTGATGGGAAATGCCGTAAAACGGGCGTATGGTCATCAACTCTGGCAGCGAACACTTGGCCGCTAACATTTTCTCGTCTTGACCAATGAAATTCTAAAGGTTCAAATAAACATAATCAGAAAACAGAATCGAAGTTTTCATTTAGAAAAAAAATAAGAGCCAAACAACATCGGATGACTTCTTTTGCGCCACCTTGTACAAGAATTTTAGTGTTTCATTCGATGAATTTATACGGAGTTGGGCTTTTTAGTTCAATTTGCTGACCATTTGGTCAGTTAGTTGGTCCTGAACATCGATTTTCACTTGATGTTTCTTGTGATGCTCGATGGATTTGTTCTGCCAAATTTGTTCATCAAAATTTGCTTATTTCAAATTTGGCTCTTTTTTAACGGTCACGGTTGCAGCCGTGGACGGAGCTGCCAACATTTAACATTTGGTATTAAATTTAACATCACCTCCGTATGTTCTGTTAAATGTATGCTAGTCCGCTCTCTCGCTCTTTTTTTTCTCTGTTTTCTTTCTTTCTCGCTCGCACTAACATCGATAGAAATTTTTGGTCCCTCTTTTTACGGCTTTTACGACTCCCACGCTCCGCGTTTTTGTGCCAAAACTAACTCTTGTTCTTCCTGTTGGCGCAATGGAGCTTTTTTTTCGATTTGGCCTTTCTTCAGTTCACAATTCTGTATTTTGTCGAAGTCAGTCAGTAACAGTGCGAAGTGTGTGTAACAGTAGCAGCTGATTGCGGTCTATAAATAACTAAACAGCTGATTTCGCTGTTGTGCGTGAAAATTTAAAATGGAAAAACGTGAAATTTTCAAAAAATAGTTAAAAAAAATTGTGAAACAATTTCAAAAAAACAACAAAGTTCAAAATTTTGTAAAATAATTAAGTTTATTTTACAGGCATGCCACATAAATCTCTTTCACTTGAATTTCACGTCAATTTCATTTCTCCGTGCCACAGTCCAATCACCTAAACAATTTTGGGTGAGACGAAATCATCGCTCAATTCACTGGCATCCGATGCCATGAGAATAATGTCACATTTTTTGTCCGAATTTTTGAATTTAGAGTTGTCTAGTAGTTTGTATTGTTTGCCGCGCCAATAACTTTTAAATTTTTTTAAGCTATAAAATATCAATTATTATATAAATAAATTGAATTATATAAATTCAATAAGAAAAAAAATAAAAATTGTATATTCTGCAATGATAAATTTAAAAAATTTGCTAAACAAACCCTTGGGAAATTTAATCTGAGAAGGGGCCAACCCTAGTAGCCTAGTACGAAAAGGTTGATGAACATGCTAAAAAACCTAAATCACACGAACTACTGTGGCACGGAGAAATTTTCGAAGTGGAATTGCTTTTTTCTGAAATCACTTTCACTAGTGTTTTTTGTGGCATGCCTGTTAAAGTTGGTTTGGTGGCAAAGTTGGGAAAAAAACAAAAAAAAATTGAGAAATATCTTAAAAATATTAGAAATTCGAGAAAAATTCAACAAAATTTCTGATATTTTTTTTAAAGCTCTAGCTTCAAAGTTGAAAAAATTGACTTTTTCGGCTCGAAAAAGCAACTGTCAACAATTTGACATTGTTTGGGGGTATTTTTTGTCGGGTGTCTCAGGTTCTCAGAAAAACGCAGAAAACGGTTAGCGTTAAGCGAGAACGAGAGAGCGCGCTTTGCAGCACACTGGTGGGACTCCATACTCTTGATGTATGGAGTTTGCCTGTGTGTTTGTTTTCTTTTGCATTTTGACAGCGTGAGAGTGAGTTAGAGAGAGGAGAGAGAGCTCGCGATTATTATTCTTCTCCCTTTGCGAGAGTGCCGGTCAATCAAACGTGTTTTGCAACCACAATAAGAGAAAATGATGCCGCCAATATTAGAATGTGGGATATTTAAAGTAAAGTATGGTCCGTTTGGCAACAACAACAGGTTGCTAGTTGAGTGCTGCGTATGCATCAAGAGGCCGCAGTATAGAGTTACCCTTGCCCAACTTGGCAATTTGTACAGGCATGTGAAGGTAAGAAAGGGGGGGGACTGGCAGGCGCCGCGTCCATTAACTTTAAGTTTCTTTCCAGACTCATCATCCTCACCTGGAGTATAAAATTGAACTCACAAAAATCAGGCAAGAGCAAATCCGGAAGGAGAATAGGAAGGAACAGGCCAAACAGGCCAAGTACCACGAGAAGAAGATGAAGGAGAAGGAGAAGGCGGAGGAGGAGGAATAAGTTATATTCATTAAGTAAGTAACACATTTCATATTCATATTTCATTTTATTTTATATATTTTATATTATTTGCAGTTAAAATTTGCATCCTGAATTCATGCAAAATTACATTTTCAATTAAAACATGCAACTGCTGAAGAAGCAGAAGAAGAGCATGATGGAGAAAAAATCACTGAAGCTAAAATCCGACGGACGGAGTTTGCTGTGCTGCCAAAAGCTTGAGCGAGAGAGCGCGCTTTACAGCACACTGGAGTGACTGGTGCGACTAGCTTTTGGTTTAAGGCCGCCCCTACAGTGCGTGCGTTTGTTTTGTGACAATGAGTGACAATGAGCGAGAGAGCGCGTGCAGCGTGAGAGTAGGTTTGAGAGAGGAGAGAGAGCTCGCAATTATATTCATCCCTTTTGCGTGTGCCGGTCGAGTTTTGCAACCACAACAAACGAAAATGATGCCGCCAATTTTAGAGTGTGGAATATTCAAAGTAAATTATGGTCCGTTTGACGTCAACAACAGGTTGCTAGTTGAGTGCTGCGTATGCATCAAGAGGCCGCAGTATAGAGTTACCCTTGCCCAACTTGGCAATTTGTACAGGCATGTGAAGGTAAGAAAGGGGGGGAGGGGGGACTTGCAGTCCATTAACTTTAAGTTTCTTTCCATACTCATCATCCTCACCTGGAGTTTACGATAGAATTGACAATAATCCGGCAAGAACAAATCCGGAAGGAACAACGAAAGGAAGCAAACAAACAAGCCAAAACTCTCAAATATAATGAGAAGAAGAAGAAGGAGAAGGCGGAGGAGGAGGAATAAGTTTTATTCATTCAAGTAAGTAACACATTTCATATTCATATTTCATTTTATTTTATATATTTTATATTATTTACAGTTCAGACTTGAAGGCATCCTGAATTACATGCCGCCATTATTTTCAATATGCAAAGCTGCTGAAGAAGCAGCGCATTAAGAGGAGGAGGAAAAATATCTTTCACTCGCAATGCAACAAGGAGTAAGTGCAAAATAATATATATATATTTTTAAAAATGTTCTAATTTGCATTTTTTGCAGCTGAAGAATTTCCTGGCGACAAAAGCTCAGAAGTTTGAGCTAAATCCGACGAGACGTCCAAGGAGTTTTGGCCCGTGTCGTGTGGCTGCCACGCAGAATTAGGCGGCGGCGATCAAAAGCTTGAAGCTCAGCTTATTTTATTGTAATTTTTTATTGTTATTATTTTATTATTATTTTTTGTATTTTTATTTTTATTTTGGATTTGATGGATTAAAAAAACCTCATGAAATTATAAAATTTTTGTTATTTTATTTGTCCCATGTCATTTCTCTAGAATTTTAAAAAATCAATTAAAATATTTTAAAAACAAAATTCAAAAAGGCAACAAAATCCAAAATTAGGTAAAATAATTAACTTTATTTTAAAATTGGTTTGGTGCAATTCGCTCTACGCGTGGCGAAGTTGGGTTAAAACTTCTGTAAAAAATCTCAAGAACTGGAAAAAAAATTCAAACAAATTGTGGTAAAATTTTCAAAATTCTAGCTTCGAAATTAAAAAGGCGCCACTTGCAGGCCGCGTCCATAAAATATTTGTATTTTTAAATTTTTTTCCAGAATTTACATCCCGAAACAGAACGAATAGAACGAAAAGAGGAGGAATGGGAGGAATAATGAGAATGAATAATAATCACCAATACATTATAAATACAGTAAGAAGTACACAAGCTTTGTAAATTTACATAATTTTTCATAATTTTATATTATTTCCAGAGTTTAAGTTTAATAAATAAAGCATGCCGGAGCATGCATGGAGCGCCGCCTAACTCTTGAAGAGCTCAAGGACATTTCGCCCGTGGATTTGACGAATTTTCTTCGAATGGATGGGGGAACCTTTCAAGAGAATTATTATCGTTTTTAATTGTTTATGTACTTCTCGATATGTACTTTGATGTTAAATAAATAACAATTTTATGCACATAATACTCCGTTTCCACTACATTTACGGTTTTGTCCAATGTATTTAGACCATGAACAAATAAACTTTTGTATTATGCCTAAGCTCGCGCCGGTATAAATTCGACTGTGGATACCCTGCTTAAGCTGCAAGAATCTCCGTGCTTATTAAAACGCTATTATTTATTTTATTCGCCCACTTATAAATTATTCGCGACACGCAAATCAGCACAAATATCAACATCCATCATGCCAATTCCATGCATCTTGGAATGTGGGATTTTTAAAATAGTATCAAAAAGTGACGACAGGGTGCTCCTCGAATGTAATTTCTGCTCGCATAAGTTTCGAGGAACCATTCGAAGCACAGGAAACTTCCACAGGCATGTCAGGGTAAGAAGACCCAATTAACAATTTAAAATGAAAAACATACTTTCCAGATTTGGCATCCCCCCCTTTTACAAAGGATAAAAGAAAAAAACTCGAGCGATCCGACTAGTTGCGCAAAGAGAGGGTCTTAAATAAGAGGATCTGGCGTACTTTATAGAATGGGCGTGTTGCTGTGGGGGAGGAGGAGGGGGTGGAGGAGAAGAGGGTGGAGGAGTTTATTATTACTCCATCTCCATCGTCTGACCACACATACGCCAAAAGTAAGTACACAACGTTGTCAATATTCATAAATATTTATTTATCATAATTTTATATTATTTACAGAGTTAAAAGTTTAAATTTAAATGCTGCTTAAATGCTGGGCAATAAATGGAGCGACCTACTATTATGATTTCCACATAGTTAAAAATGTTGATGGCCATGGTCGGCAAGGGAAAGAATGCGTATCTTATGCGATATGCCGATAGGTAGGCCATTTTTTAACAAGAGAGCGCAGTATAAGAGTCGTCGGGAGAAAGAGAGAGTAGGGCTTTTTGTATGCGTGGGCGGCTTGCCGAATGCACCGAAATATGGGTCAATGCCAAACGCGATCGGCCGTTGACTCGGGGACCCGTTGTGTATGCAGAAAGAGACGGAAAAATTTGCAATAGCAAGAACCGATTTTGCTGGCAAGCGGGAGTTTGGTTTAAAGCTCGAACGCGGAAGGAAGCGTTGGGAGTTTGGCCGGCGACAAGATTTCGTTTAAGTGCGGTTTACGCAAATATATGTACATATATAAATATACAGAGACATACAGGGTTGCCCATATTCGACGGACCAATGTTTTTTTTTTTAAATCAAAGAAAAAAATAAAAATTTGGCGGTTGGCAATCTTAATCATTTAATTTGTTCCAAGTAGATTTGTTTACATCAATTTTTGAATATGATATCTCTCAAATGGCCGCCTCAGGCGTTGATGGCGTATTAACCCATTAAGTACCCTTCGAAAATTTCGAACTTATGTAAAACCTACTTTTCAAAACTTTTTTCCTCGATTTTTCACAAAAAATATTTTGATGCAAAAAAATTCTTGGAACAATTCTAAGAGTAACTGCAAAAAAAAATTTCAAAAATATTTTTGCTAGTATTTTTTAGAATTTTTTGAAAACTGCAAAAAAAGGCACTTTTTGCATGAAAATGAGGAAAAATGGGTAAAAATTGTCATTTTTAGGACTTTCAAAACATTTTAAAAAATACTAGCCCAGCCGCTGGCCCACCCGCTGGTGCAGCCGCCGACGCAGCAGCCGCTAGCGCAGCCAGCAACGCAGCCGCCGGTGCAGCTACTGGTCCAGCCGCCGGCGAAGGCGACCGGAACGAAGAGGGCAGCGAAACCACCGGTGCGGCCGCTGACACCAACAATTATCGAGGTGCTCGACAGCGATGAGGAGGGGCCAAGGCAGAGGATTCGGTTTGACGCAGTCATCCGGCGGCAAGTGCCCATAACGCCGGGTCGGCAGATCACCATGGAGGCGTACACCCCACCACCGCCATCACCGGCATCGCGCCACCGCCGGCACAACCATCGAGGTGGCAGGAGATGGTGGGAATCGCCTGGCCGAACGAGGTGGCCCAGGAGGCCCGGTGCCTGAAGGGAATAATGCAAGCTTCTTTTGTTTCACCAAAGTGGGAGGGGAGTGTGAGGAACATAATTATTCCCCACAAAACATGATTTCGACGACGCCTATGGAATGCGCCGTTACATGCAGAAAACTGCATAGCAACAGTTTCCCACAAACACGATTTCTACGACGCCCATGGAATGCGCCGTTAAATACAAAACGAAAACAGCAAACAGAAGATACCAATTAAACAGTGAGCGTAAGCGCAGGTGCCGCTAACTTAACGAAGGTGAGCGAGCATCGAGAGAGAGCGTCGTTGAGTTGGCGAAGCAGCGGCGTCGGCAGCACAGTCGGCAGCACAGTCGGCAGTTGGCGGCTATAAAAGCGCAGTCAACTGCTGACTCGAGCACGGTTGCCACTTAAAAATATCTGATTGAGCCAAAAAACAAACAAAAATGAGCCAAATTGACTAAAAAAGAGCCAAAACTTTTTTTTTGCAGTTCATTTCATTTAATTAAATACAAATAATTTCGTTCACAACACTTAAAACAATAACACATATTTACATTTTCATCTTAATTTAGTGATTATGCTATAATTTTACATGTACTTCAACTATACAAAATAACTGATTCTGAACTGATGAAAAAAAAAACCAAATCGAAAAATAAAGTGCCATTGCGCCAACAGGACAAAATAGAGCCAGTTTTGGCGCAAAAACGCCAATTGTGGCAACCGTGACCACAACAAACGAAAATGATGCCGCCGATATTAGAGTGTGGAATATTCAAAATCAAATATGGTCCGTTTGACAACAACAACAGGTTGTTAGTTGAATGCTGCGTATGCATCAAAAAGCGTCAGTATAGAGTCACCCTTGCCCAACTTGGCAATTTATACAGACATGTGAAGGTAAGAAAGGGGGGGGGACTTGCAGGCGCCGCGTCCATTAACTTTAAGTTTCTTTCCAGACTCATCATCCTCACCTGGAGTATAAAATTGAACTCACAAAAATCGGGCAAGAGCAAATCCGGAAGGAGAATAGGAAGGAACAGGCCAAACAGGCCAAGTACCACGAGAAGAAGATGAAGGAGAAGGAGAAGGCGGAGGAGGAGGAATAAGTTATATTCATTAAGTAAGTAACACATTTCATATTCATATTTCATTTTATTTTATATATTTTATATTATTTGCAGTTAAAATTTGCATCCTGAATTCATGCAAAATTACATTTTCAATTAAAACATGCAACTGCTGAAGAAGCAGAAGAAGAGCATGATGGAGAAAAAAGCACTGAAGCTAAAATCCGACGGACGGAGTTTGCTGTGCTGCCAAAAGCTTAAAGCTTTTACATTGACATTATTATTTTTTGAATTTTTTTATTTTTATTTTGGATTAAAAACCCAATTATTATTATACAATTTTTGTTATTTATTTCTTTTGGCCAAAAAACTCGCCTGAGTTAGACAGGGTTAAGTTGAAGCAGACGGGGAGTTTGCACAACCATGTAAAGGTAAGAAGAGGGTGGGGAAAGACGCCGCATCCATAATAAGCTTAAATTTCTTTCCAGAAATTTCATCCTGAACTAAAATACAAGATACAAGAAAGAAAAAAAGAGCAACAACAAATTAGAAAAGAAAATCAAATGGAAATGAAAAAATTAAACGCAAAAATAAAAAGAAAAGAGGATCGGGAAAAGAAGGAGGAGGAATAGGCATATCTGAATTTACGGCAATGAAGCCGCCCAGTGAAAGTGAGTGTGAAACGGCGTCTCGACTTGCAAGCCATTTTGTCATTTTGTTTTTTGCAGGTAACTTTTTCAGTTCATGCATCTCCTGAGGATGCAGGATCCTGGAGGATCCAAAATATGCGTCGCTTCTTCGTCGTAAGTAGTGCAAATAATATAATTTAATAAATTTTCTAATTTGAATTTTTTGCAGCATTGAAATTGGAGAAAGCGCAATCAGAGGAGCACGGCATATATTTACTTTTTTATTTTATTTTATATTTTGTATTTTTTTATTTTGAAATTATAAAAATTATTTAAACAGAAAAGTTTTGCCCGTTTTTTCTGCTTTTTAACCAGGCTAGCAGAAAGCGTTTTGTCCCATGCGGCTGCTTTTGGTTTTCTTGTTTTCTTATAGCCGCCGTCTGTTTTCTGACAATGAGAGAGAGTGACAACTGCTCGCTCATCATCGTTTCCCTCTTCTTTCGTGTTTAAGTTTAGTAGAAAAAGTGAGCGTGACGTGCGCGGACCGAGCGGAACAGCGCGGACGAGAAAAACAAGCAAGTTTATGTGCGCACGTCATGTGTAAACATTTGCATTTGCAACATACAAAACCTAATTCTAAAACTGATAAAAAAATCAGCCAATTCGAAAAAATAAGTGCCATTGCGCCAACAGGACAAAATAGAGCCAGTTTTGGCGCAAAAACGGCAATTGTGGCAACCGTGCTCGAGAGTCAGTACGAGCGAGCACTTCTTGCAGTAACAAGAAGCGATCAACAACTCTTGGTGTCCCAAGAGTCAAATCAACAGTCCTTGCGGTATCAAGGATCAAGTCACCAGCCTTGCCGTAGCAAGGATCAACAATCTTTACAGAAGCAAGGATCAGCAGTCCTTATATTAGCAAGGACTCCCCCGCAATCCTTGCAGTATCAAGGATCATACCTCAGTCCTTGCAGTATCAAGGATCAAGCCATCAGCCTTGCCGTAGCAAGGATCATTCCATCAGCCTTACCGTAGCAAGGATCAATAGTCCTTGTAGTAATACAATACAATAATAGTCCTTGTAGTAACAACAATCCTTGCAGTATCAAGGATCACGCCTCAGTCCTTGCAGTATCAAGGATCAAGCCATCAGCCTTGCCGTAGCAAGGATCAAGAGTTCTTGCCGTAGCAAGGATCGACAGTCTTTGTAGTAACAAGGACGTCCTCAACAATCCTTGCAGTATCAAGGATCCCATCTCAGTCCTAGCAGTAGCCAGGATCTCACATCGATCCTTTCGTAATAAGGATCCCTGTATCGATCCTTGCAGTAACAAGGGTTCTTAGGATCAACGGCCATACGAAAGACACAAGGCCGTGGGACAGCAGAAATGGCCACGTCATCAGTGAGGTCTCCCGCCAAATCCGAAGGACGACAACTCAGAACGAGCGAGCACAACAACCAGCATTAGATTATATTGATACTAAATAACTGAAATCTGAAAGTCGGCCAGGAGCCCTAATAAACCATTGAAATTGAATTTTTTTGAGTTCTTATTTATTCGCAAAACAGGCAACTATAAATTCGTTGCACGAACCTTACATAATCGACCGAGTTAGCCCGGCCTAAAGGATCGTTACACAACAAACCAAAAACAAAAGCCAAAATAAAACCAAACATATTATATATAAACACAACTGAATCAACAAACACCGCAAAGAACATTAATTAATCACTGCGGACGGCAGTCCGCGCTAGTGACGAAAGCAGCACGAACGGTGCGAAGGCGACTAGCATATATACACAGGAAAAATCGAAAATTTGCTATGACTGTCCGATCAGGTCGAGTTATATACCGATCGGTATCAAATTAACTTACATATGTGCATACTAAGACTTTTGGAAACTCACCTGGTTCGTGAGATAAACAGGTGTGAGTGGAGGGAAAAAATGTAAATTATTTGAGCAAATGGGGCCGTTGGAGCCTTTTTGAATTTTGTTTTTAATTTTTTACAATTCTGATCAAAAATACGCGTCGAATGACACCTCGATTAGAGATGGGCACGGGCCGGGTCGGATCTCGGGACCCATGGGCCTTTCGGGTCGGGCTCGGGCCTAACTTCAAAGCCTGAAAGCCCGGAACACACCAAAATCTATTTCATTTTTTAAAGATAAAGTTCACGAATGACTAAATAAGCTATTTTAATTATTGGTACGACGCGCTCATTTCAATCTGACAGTAGTGAAATCTAGAAATGTTTGGAAAAGATTTTATTTTTAAATAAATTTGTTTCTTTTTTTAATTTTTCGGGCGGGTTGGGCGGTTTTCGGGCCTTATAACAAAAGTATCGGGCGGGCTTGGGCCATTTTTCCATCGTTGATTTAGCTTAAAAGCAGGGATTAAAACCCTAACAGAAACCGTAACCTTTAACCGGTAAAAACCGATTGAAATTTGAAACCGTAACTGTAACAGTAACCGAAAAAAAAAATTTTCGTCTGACCGAAACCTTTAAACCGAAAGGTAGACAATAGCTCTCTTGTCCAGAACCGTCCCGAGGAGCACTAACTTAAAAACGCTTCAGTATTTATTTCTCTAAATAAATATATATAGGTAAGTCCTGTCCGTGTCCAACTATGTATTTAAGTAAAATCAAAAAAACTAAGGCAACCTCACAAAAAACACGCGGCTTAATTGCATAGCTCTACCGATTGTTCCTATGGCAGCTATATGATATAGTGGTCCGATGTGAACCAAATTTGGTCTGGATGGATAAGACTACCCCAGATTCATAATATGTGAGATTGGTTAAAATCGGACTAGTATATCATATAGATGCAATAGGAATAAGGTCGATGCATGCAATTCTGATTATTCACACCGAAAAATACAATATAATTTTTTCAATAAAAATTTTAATTTTTTTTAACCTTTTAAAAATTATTTTTAAATATAAAAATCTTAAAAATAAAACAAAACAAATCAGAAATTTTAAAAAATCCTTTATTTTTAGGTGCCTTAAAATTTAATTTTTTTCACAAATTTCACAAGTTTCAACTTTGATACCCCCTGAGTAAGTATCTAGGGAGCGCGTCACTTTTCTTAAACACTTATTACATAGGTTGAACAGTTTTCTATCATCTGCCGTTTTTCAATTAGTAAAATTTAAAAGTAAAATGGGCAAGGGCCCCACTGTGCGGCGCTGCTCATGAATGAGCGTACGTGTGAGTTTTAATGGCCGCCGCCTACATGTGTGTGTGCTGTTTGTTTTGTTTTGATCAACGCCGGACGAAAACTTGTACGCTAGACAGAGAAAGAAACAAGAAGAAAAAAGCAGAAAAAGTCTCCGCCTGCGTCGCTTTGTAAAAACAAAACAAAGAGAGAACAAGAGCGAAAAGGAATTTCTGCCTGTTGATCTCGTTGACCAATTCTACCGTTTTGCAAAGCAAACGTGTGTTTTTATTGCTTAAAATAACAAACAAAATTTGCTTAAATATTCTGTGTTTGTGCAGGAATAATTTCAACAGAACCGCAAATCAATTAAACTCGAATGTGCGCTATATTTGGCTTGCATGTTTACCAATTTTGGTTCGCTGACGAGACACTAGCACTGATGGATGATTTTCTGTCAATCATAAGCCCAACGGTGCAGGTGGTTCTCATTCGAAAACCTAAAGCGTTCTGCACCTACATACATATACATACATACATATATATATATAAGTTTTCCAAACTGACAACAAGTTAAAGTAGAGCAGAAAGCGTTTTGCTTTGGGAGAAGCGAGCGCGCTGCAGTTTTGTTTTCTTCGGTTCTTCGTTGTGTGAGAGCGGGAGCGAGAGCGCTGCTGCAGTGGATTAGCGGCGCTGCTCACGTATGATAATGGCCGCCGAAAGTATAGATAGCCGCATCAATCACACGCAAAACAAAACGTTTTCTGCGCCCAAATCTACTGCCTATGTTAGCGTTTTTCTGCGCGCCGTGTTTGCTTGCATTGAAGAGAAGAGAGAATATTCGCGGCTCGCTCATTCGCCGCACCCGATTTGAATTTATAGTGCCTCCTGCAATCCTAGATTGTGGAATTCATGAAGTATGGCCGTTGGATGGCGTCGACAGGGTGATTGTGACATGTTTGTTCTGCTCCCCGAATCGTATGCTTAAAGGGAGCATTAGTAACACAGGCAATTTCCACAGGCATGTCAGGGTAAGAAGGGGGGGCCTTGCAGGCCGCGTCCATAAATTAATTGTATTTTTAAATTTTTTTTCAATAATTTTGATCCCGAAATTTTACACAAAAATAACAGAAAAATAAACGAGCAAAATCGTCGAACAGAACGAAAAGAGGAGGAATGGGAGGAATAATGAGAATGAATAATAATCACCAATACATTATAAATACAGTAAGAAGTACACAAGCTTTGTAAATTTACATAATTTTATATTATTTCCAGAGTTTAAGTTTAATAAATAAAGCATGCCGGAGCATGCATGGAGCACCGCCTAACTCTTGAAGAGCTCAAGGACATTTCGCCCGTGGATTTGACGAATTTTCTTCGAATGGATGGGGGAACCTTTCAAGAGAATTATTATCGTTTTTAATTGTTTATGTACTTCTCGATATGTACTTTGATGTTAAATAAATAATAATTTTATGCACATAATACTCCGTTTCCACTACATTTACGGTTTTGTCCAATGTATTTAGGCCATGAACAAATAAACTTTTGTATTATGCCTAAGCTCGCGCCGGTATAAATACGACTGTGGATACCCTGCTTAAGCTGCGAGAATCTCCGTGCTTATTAAAACGTTATTATTTATTTTTTTCGCCTACTTATAAATTACTCGCGACACGCAAATCAGCACAAATATCAACATCCATCATGCCAATTCCATGCATCTTGGAATGTGGGATTTTTAAAATAGTATCAAAAACTGACGACAGGGTGCTCCTCGAATGTAATTTCTGCTCGCATGAGTTTCGAGGAACCATTCGAAGCACAGGAAACTTCCACAGGCATGTCAGGGTAAGAAGGCCCAATTAACAATTTAAAATGAAAAACATACTTTCCATATTTGGCATCCCCACCTTTTACAAAGGATAAAAGAAAAAAAACTCGAGCAATCCGACCAGTTGCGCAAAGAGAGGGTCTTAAATAAGAGGATCTGGCGTACTTTAAAGAATGGGCGTGTTGCTGTGGAGGAGGAGGAGGGGGTGGAGGAGAAGAGGGTGGAGGAGTTTATTATTACTCCATCTCCATCGTCTGACCACACATACAAAAGTAAGTACACAACGTTGTCAATATTCATAAATATTTATTTATCATAATTTTATATTATTTACAGAGTTAAAAGGTTAAATTTAAATGCTGCTTAAATGCTGGGCAATGAATGAAGCGGCCCCTTCTATTATGATTTCCACATAGTTCAAAATGTTGCATCTGGGTCTGATGGCCGATTAATTTTATAATTAAAAGCCAAGGAAAAGGATGCGTATCTTGTGCGATATGCCGATAGGTAGGCCATTTTTTAACAAGAGAGCGCAGTATAAGAGTATAAGAGTGAGAGAAAGAGAGAGTAGGGCTTTTTGTATGCGTGGGCGGCTTGCCGAATGCACCGAAATATGGGTCAATGCCAAGGGCGATCGGCCGTTGACTCGGGGACCCGTTGTGTATGCAGAAAGAGAGGGAAAAATTTGCCATAGCAACAGCCGATTTTGCTGGCAAGCGGGAGTTTGGCTTGAAGCTCGTGTTCATACTCAGCCTTCTGAGCGATTGAATGTTGGCTCCGCAAATCCGCAAATATACATATTTGGGCATAGGGTATTTTGTAGTTGCCTCTCGACTCAAATGATCTTAGTCATAATATGTCTCGCCTGCTCGCCTAGAAGGAGCGCGCATCTACATACATATGTATGTATGTAGTATAATCGGTGTGAAGTCTTAGAAAAATGCATGTATTCACATGTATGTAGATGCGCGCTCTTTCGTTTGACAGTTCGACGTAAACAGAAATGAATGCGAAATATTGAAAGAACATTCGAGTCGAGAGGCAACTACAAAATACCCTATGCCCAAATATGTATATTTGCGGATATATTATAACAAATAATTACCTCATTACATAAGCATTCACATATGCACGTAAATAACAAGCTATTATGTATTATTAACATAAATAATTTTATGTAAATGCAGATATTTTACATACGTACGTATGTATTTAAATATAAATAAATATAATGGGTATTTCTACAGTCGCATATTTGTGTCCGCATAAGAATGTGTGCCTGTAAATTTCGACTGCTGCTGTCTCACTCGCACTTGCACTCGACAAAACGCACAGAAGCGCCGATCGTGACCACGAAAAAAGGAGGAGACAATTGAAATTTTGTTACTCTTTGCATGCATATGTATGTATGTATGTACGTACATGGGATAAACTGGGCACGCTTGTATTGTTTTTGTAGCAAATTTTGCTCATTTGGCTTTGAGAACATTTGACGCGGCGCGAGAGCATATGTATGTATGTACGTCTATGTTCATATGCATGTGTGTACTACACGCAGCAGATTATTACAAAAACAAAATACACGCACCAAAACAAATACACCATGCATGAAGCTCGAGGCTCGGCCGCATATTCCTAAGAAATCGCTGTGCATGTACGCGAGTGATGCGTTCGTCAGCATAAGCTGATTTTATTCAACTCTTCGTTTCGTTGAGTGATTAAACACGAGCCAACATTCAAACGCACAGAAAGCTGAGTATGAACACGATTGATGTGTTCATCAGCATGAGTTGGGTTTTACTCAACGCTGTGTTTGGAACAGTGAGTGGAGTTGAGTAAGATTTGTGCGTATGAGTAAATCAAGAAAAATAGTGAATTTTTCAGCTCTCTGGTTTGTACATGCAGAAGACAATAAAATGCAGATAATTTTTGCAACTTGCTTTTATTCGTTTTTTTTTTTTGCATGTATGGAAAGCCGAAATGAACCTTTATAAATGAAACGGTTACTAAACGGTTATCTCGGCTTACAGAGTTTCGGTTTAAAGGTTTCGGTCAGACGAAAAATTTTTTTTTCGGTTACGGTGACAGTTACGGTTTCAAATTTCAATCGGTTTTTACCGGGTAAAGGTTACGGTCTCGGTTAGGGTTTTAATCTGTAGAGGTTAAGAAATGATGTGTATTATCATAATCGTTTATTCCCATTGTTGTCTTAATGCTAATATAGTGTTCTGGATATTTGAAATGATTAAGGTGTATCCGAGCGCCGAAGCGCGATGATAATGCGTGTGTCTATGTTGGTTGTTGTATGTAGACTGAATGTGTACTGAAGCGGTTCCGGAGATCGCTCACGGAACCAGCATCTGGTTTATGCGATGCGTCGTTGCCAGATCGGGCTATTGCCGCTGTAGTGGTACGCCACAAATCCCTGATAATTTTGTTACAAGTTCATTTGTTATTAAATTTTCGCTTTTATTTGTCTCTTCAGTTCGTTTGGATTATTTATTTATGATTTTGTATTTATTTGGTGTTCACTTTTCGTTTCGCGCACATTCCCATTCGATATTTTCTCCGCAGGCCCTTAAATACACCCCAGAGCTCTGTAGGTTTGTGAGGTCCCTGTAGGCGTTTAAAATATACATATAAATGCACACATAGCTAACAGATAACAAAAACTAGACAGTAAGCCACAGAATTAATACAGGAAAATCAAATAAAAATCAAGACAGGTCAGAGATAGATGAAATTAAAATAAATATATTTACAAAATTGTGAACCTATAATATTAAATATGCTAGGAATTAAATGTAAATAAATAATAAGGAATTGAATTGAAAAGAATGAGCGCGTAAACATTTATTGAGGGAGGGGGATCGCATCGTCATGGAGTAAGATAGTCGCCGGAGAACATTTTATGTTGAGTGGCGCAACTAAATTTGAATTTCAAAGTTGCCGCTACAGGTAGGGTGGGTACGCTGCGGTATAAAAGCTAACCCGCCGATATGTGTGTCCGATATTTGTGTTGTTTTTGCGATGTTTGTGTCGTGTTTAGTTTCGTGAATTGTTGAGAGTGCGAATCGATGATTGCGATGGTGCGGCCGGCGGGCAATTGGTTAACAACTCCCTCCCTGAGGTGACCAAGCTAGCCGGCGTTGCCCCTCGGGAAAAAGCCGAGTCGTAACAAAAACTTACAAATATATGAATTTGAAATTGAATTTGTATTTATTGTATTTCTAAGAAATTAAAATTTTTTTTAAACAAATAACTGACCAACTGCGAAATGAACCATTTAGTTCATGATTGACTGAATAAGTTAGTGATGTAAATTTGAGTGGAAACATCGATGTCGATGCTCATCGATGTTTTCAAATTGAAACATCGATGTTGGTTGATGCATCGGGTCGAAACATCGATGCATCGATGTATGTCTAATATTTAAAATTCATACCTTTTGTAGAAGAAAAATAGAATTTCTTAGTTTAATAAAGCTCATTTTCTCTTAAAAACGTATGCTTTCAATTAAGTTTTAAAGTTTCAAACAGTTTTTATCTTTAATATATAAACACAAACTACAAGAAGGCTTTTTGATGGGAACTTTGAAAAGACATATGTAAGCCTTCTTGTAGCTATAGTGTTTCTGACCAATTTTAATAAATTTATTCACTAAGGCATTTTAAACACTGCTCAAATTACTATAAACTCACTGCTAGAGCGGCAAAAAGAGCGTATTGAAAGTGCGGCAACCGATGTTTTGCAAAAAATAGATGCATCGCCATGTAACATCGATAAATCGACATCTATAAAAACATCGGAAAAAATCTAGAAACATCGCTGTAAAAATATCGATGCTCGATGCATCGATGTTTTTTTACATCACTAGAATAAAGGTGGGTTCTCACTGCTGCACAATGTGAAATCACATTTTGTCATGCTTTGTGATGATTTGCAGAATACGTCAAAGTGTTTACATTGGCAACACAAAATCTGTACTTCACAAAAATGTGGAAAGCCTTGTGAAAAGTCTTGTGAAAGCCTTCAATGTAAACACTACCAGTCAATGTAAAGAGCATCGCAAAAAATCAAAAGGAATCATAATGTTCACAAAATATTCGCAATTGAACAATCACAAGTTCCACAAAATGAATAAAAACAAAGAAATGTCACTTTTCCAATAATAGAGATTTAATTTCTTTGAAAAAAAGTTTATAATCATCGCATGTTTCTGGAATAATGGCTGATATTACGGCCTTCGATACATAAGCTATGTAAATACCGCAGTCACCGCAAGTTTCGCCTGGTGAAATTGGTTCGCTAAAATTTGTTGTCTTCTTTTTGCTAAGTGGAGTGACCCAAATAGTGAGCTGGTCGAATGTTGCTCTGTCCATACGCAAATAATTTTTGAATTTGAACGGAAGGCTTCGCAGCTGTCCCGTTAGCTTGGCATACATTCCCTCTTTTTCACGAGTCAAATTCAGCAGCTGCGCTTTGCCTTGGGTTCATCATCGTCGTCTTCTAAAAGCCACAGCCCAATGACTGCCAAAGCAGCAAGCTCAGTTTCATCTTGTGAATCCATTTCTTTTTAAAAATCACAAACAATGGTAAAGTTTCGAAAAACAACAAATAAAATTTTAGCTTTGACGTTCACATTGTGTGGAAAAACCGATGTGCTTTCACAATGGGATTGGGCTCATTTGAGCTGCTTCAACTTTAACAGGAGTTAACATAGTTTTCAACAAAATTGTGTCAATCTCCTTCGCAAAAAATTTTGAACAGATTGTGAAAGTGGTGTTTACATTGAAATGTCACATTTTTGTGATTTCACAATTTTGTGACAATGCATTTAGTGTTCACATTGCCTTGTGACGTTGTGAACAGCTTTGTGCAGCGTTTGTGAAGCGTTTGTGCCGCAGTGAGAACCCACCTTAAGTTCATTCGTTCATCTTAATGACCCGTTCATTTGAACTTTTTCAGAACGAGCGTTGGTTATTGCATACAAAAGGCGACGGCGGATCCGTAAAATCTAAGAAAATACAAGAAATTTAGTACTTCATTCGATGAATTTATACAATTCAAGTGCTTTTTATGTTATACGTTGCATTTGTTTAGAATTTTCAAAGATTGCGTGCGATTGTAGCCCAGTGAAAGTGAAGCTGCATGCATTTCCATGTCCATGTCCGCGGCAGCCGCAGCAGCAACAACAAAAGCGAAGAGAAAGAAAAGTGAAATTTGAGCAAATAGAATAGCGCGTGCTAGTCAAAATATCCAAATAATGGAAAATTTAAAAATCAGTGAAAAGCTATTCGAAGATGTGATCTATTTCGTGCTCGGCAGCTTGGATGATGAGGTAAAAAAGGAAATCCACTCAATGGACCACGGGCTGTACGTGCCCGCTGGCTGTAGTATTTGCATTGTGTGTTAGGCTCAAGTGTGAGTGTGTGCGCGCGTTTACGTTATGCGTATGTGTGTGTGTGTGTGCTGTACTGGCAACAGAGCGGCAAAGACTTAATGTAATTAATAAATGTGCAATAAAATGCCAAACATTTTATAAGTACTTGAAATTGATTTTTTTTTTGCTAACATTCGTATATTTATTTGGCAACAGGGGATTACGTGTTGAATAATAATGAAAATAAAAGCGCGCCATAAATGTTGCCGGCAGATTTTTTCCATGTGTGTGAGTGTAACACGTAGAGATGGGCAATATACCTATTTGATAGCTGCGACGCATAAATCGAATCGAATATCGCTGTGTTATTATTTGTTATTAGCTATTTCTTTCTCTGTCACGCAACATACAAGTCGTAATGCTAAATAAATTGAACCGCTCATCTCTAATATGCTCCTTTTGTATGTGTGCGTGTGTGTGTGTGTTTCAATCAAGTAAAGAACAAGCATTATTGATGATATTTGTTTTTGTTTTGCGAATGGCACTTGCAGGGCGAAAGATTACTTAAAAACGGCGGCGCACAATCGAAACTTTATCTGTCGGATCAAATCACGCATTTGATATGTGCCAGCAACTACTCGGAGGAGGAGCTGTCCATGAACCTGGATCTCTACAATGTGATACCTGTCAGCGAACAATGGATCTCGCACAGTGCCAAGCTCGGACGCATGGCCTCCACGCGTGCCTTCCATCCCAGCCTGCAGCGTTTCCTGCGCGGCATTCGGGTTGCCATCACCAATGTGGTGGCCAGCGATCGCCGACGCCTCTATGCCATGCTCACCTTCCATGGGGCCATTGTTACCCACAGCTTTGGGGCGACAAACACGCATCTGGTATGCGGTGCCGCCACTGGCGGTATCTACAATAAAGCGCTGGCGCTGCCCAAGAATGCCATCAACATTGTGACTCCGGATTGGGTTACCGATTGCCTCAAATGCAAGGGCTGTCTGCCCTGTGAGCCGTATCATCCCCGATTGCTGAAGCCCATCGAGAAACAACGTGCCCAGAAGCAACAGCACCAGCAGCAGCAGCAACAGAGTCTGCAGCAGCAGCAACTACAACAGCAATTGGCCCAGCAGCAGCAGCAACAACAACAACAGTTGGTACAGCAAATGCCACAACAGCCTCCACCACAACAACAACAACAACAGACACAAGCTCCTGCCCAACTATCAGATATCCTCGGATTTGGGGATGACAGCGCTGCCAAAAGCATTGCCAGCATCAAATCGCAACTACAGGCATCGGCAGAGCGTGCTGCCGCCGAGCAGCAGCAGCAGCAACAACAACAACAGATGCAGCAGCAGCAACAACAATTGCCGCAGCCGGCGCAGCAACAAGTTGTCTTTGTGCGGCCGCGTAATATGCAACAGCAACAACAATTGCAGCAGCAACAACAACAGCATGTACAACAACAAGGTGCACCACAGGCACCACCACCGCCGCCACCACCACAGCAACAGCAAATCATTATACAGCAGCAGAAAATTATACCAGCAAATCTGCAGCAGCAGCAGCAACAACAACAGCAGCAGCAGCAACAACAGATTAAGAACATTTTGCAACAACACCGGCAAATGAAAAACACACAGCTACAACAACAACAAATTCAACTGCAACAAATGCAGCAACAGGATCAGCAGCAGCAGCAACAGTTGCTTTTGCAACAACAGCAGCAGCAACAACAACCACGTCTACCAACCACGCCCACAATGCCGCAGCCTCCGATGCCAAGTGGAAGGCAGACACCGCGTACGCCACAGCCAGCGACAACACCGCAGCCCATACAGTCCCCGCAGCAGCAACAAGTGCCGCAACAACCGCAGCTGCCGCAGCAGGTGCCACAGCAGCAACAACAATTGCCACAACAACAACAACAATTGCCACAGCAGCAGCAACAACAACAACAATTGCCACAGCAACAACAGGTGCCTGTTTCGCCGCAAATGTTGCATCAGCATATCATGCGACAGCAACACATGTTGCAGCAGCAACAAATGCAACTGCAACAGCATATACAAAACGGTCAGAGTCTTACACCACAGCAACAGACCCTGCAGCGACAGATACAGCAGCAGCAACAGCAATTGTTGCAGCAACAGCAGCAACTGCAATTACAAATGCAGCAAATGCAACAGCAGCAGCAACAACAGCAGCAACAACCACAGCAGCAACAGCAGTCACCACGCCTTGTGCAAAATCGGTCGCCTGTCATGCCTCCCAGCACGCCGTCGCCTTCGCTGCAGCAGCAACAACATGTGGCTGGCAGCAGCATTATGTTGCCGCCACAGTCGCCGCGACAGTTGCAATCACCAGCGCCACAAATGACACCACCACCGCCGCCGTCACCGCAGAGCGCACAACATTTGCGCCAGCAACAACAGCAGTTGCAACAGAGTCGCCAACAGCAGCAACATATGATGGGCTCACCGCAACAGCAGCCGCCGACGGCTGCCATGATGTCGCCGCAACAACAGCCATTCCAGCAGCCAGTGCATCAGCAACAACGCATGCAGTTGCAGCAGCAGCAGCAACAACAGCAACTGGCACAACAGCAGCAACAACAACAAAGTCCCCAGCATATTTCAGCACCACAATCGCCACAAATATCGCAAACACCGCCAATGACCAACAAACCGCAGCAACAGCAAGCCGCACAGCAGCAGCAACAGGCCCAGTCACAGCAGCAGCAGCAGCAACAATCCTTTGTACAGCCCATTGATCCCACAGATCCTGTGCAAGTGGCTCAAGTTCTTAGTCGCTCCACACTTAGCAGCAATCAGGATTCCTTAATAATGCGCCAGCAACAGCTGAAGCAACAACAGCTGCAGCAGCAGCAACAACAGCAGCAGCAACAGATGCCGCCACAACAACATACGCCGTCGCCACGACAATCGCCATTGCATCAACAGCAACAACCGACAACGCCTACACAACAACAACAACAACCGGAAAGAGTAAGTTTGATATTGAAATGTGGATGAAAAATTTAAATTGTAAATTTTTTTTTAATAATACTTAAATCAGACACTGCAACAGCAACAGCAGCCACAACAACAACAGCAGCCACAACCGCCTGCAGCAATACAGCAGCAATTGGTGCCTGGACAGCAGCAACAGCAGGTGCAACCACAGCAACAGGTGATAACACAGCGACACGTCATCAACACTTCTACAGCACAAGGACAGCAGATAATTCAAAGTCATATGATGAGCATACAACAACAAAAGCAACAACAAATGTTGCAGTTGCAGCAGCAGCAGCAGCAACAACAGCAAATCATACCTCAACAGCAGCCACAACAGCAGCAACAGTTGCCACAACAGCAGCAGCAACAACAGCCGATGCCACCTCAGCAGCTTCAGCAACAACAACAGCAGCTTCCACCACAGCAGCTTCAGCCACAACAACAACAACAGCAGCAACAGCAAGTACAGTTTACACAGCAACAGAATATTGCACTTGGAACAGGTGGACAGGTGCGAATTATTCAGCAGACGATACAACCGCCACAGCAGCAACAACAGCAACAGCTGATGGGACAACAGTTTGCACATCAACAGCAGCAACAATCACCACAGCAGCAGCAAGTGTTGGCACAACAACCGCAACAACATGTATGTGAAATTCTCAATTGCCGCTTAAACAATTTGAATAATGTTTTTATATTTTCAATTAGCCACTGCAACAACAGCAGCAGCAACAGCAACCACAACAACAACCTCCAGCAATGCAGACCAAAAAGTTCATCATAAGTCAGCAGCAATTCAATCAGCTCAGTGTGCAGCAGCAGCAACAGATTCTGGCGCAAAATCAGCAAAATCAAAATGTGTTTATTGTCAACTCGACAAATATATCACAGCAGCAACAACAACAGCAGCAACTGGTGCAGCAGCGTCAAATGTTGCAGCAGCAGCAGCAGCAACAACAGCAGCAGCAATTGCCGCCAAATCGAGATGATGCTACAGCAGCAACAACAATCACCACAGCAGCAGCAGCAACAGGCTGCGCCTCAATGCACAGCAGCTGCTCCTGGCAGCAACGATTACAAATGCAACAGCAACAGCAACCACCTCAGCAGCAGCAACAAATTGTGATAAATCAGCAAGTCATTAGCGATCCACAGCGTCTGCAATATTTGCAGCAACAGCAGTTACTGCAACAGAAACAACAACAGCAGCAACTTGTTGGACCCCCACAGCAGCAACAAATACTCATTCAACAACAGCAGGCCGTTCCACAGCAGCAGCAGCAACAACAACAACAACCACCACCACAACAAATTATGCAACAAGTGCTAATCAAGCAACAACATCTGCCACAGCGCACGCCTCCTCCACAATCACGCAGCAGCAGCAGCAGCAACAACAACAACTGATGCTGCAACAGCAATCGCCGCAGCATCACACACAGATGCAACAACAGCAGCCGCATTGGTCACCACAAAGTCCAGTGCCCAATCAACTGCCGCCCACAACGCCCGGCACGCCCACCACAAGCATGGGCATGCAGTCACCGTTGCCGGGTACGCCAACAACACCGCAACAGCAACAGCAGGCACCACAATTTGCAGCACGCGCACTGCGGCCACAAACACCGTGGCCCGGACAACCGCAACAACAACAACCGCAACCGTCTCAGCCCCAACAGCAACAGCAGCAACAACAACTTGTGTTGCCACAGCAACAGCAGCAGCAGCGACAACTTATCCATCTGGATGAGAAGACCCATGCGCACTTCATGTCGCTGGACGCGCACAAACGTGCCGAGTACATCACAAAACTGAACCAGAGCAAGCCCCGCGTTATGCTCCGGCAACAGGTGGCCTATCAACCGCGTCCCGGTGCGCCAGGCAGTGTGGTTGCCACCCGGGCACCTGGGCCGGTGACTGTGCCGGGTCCAGGTCCCGGCACCTCGCACATTATCGTGCAGAGTCAAATGCCCGCTGGACTCACGCAGCAGGAGCAGATGGTGTGGTTGCAGCAGCAGGGGACACGTCAGGTGGTTGTTCGTGCCGGTGGTGCGCCTGGCCTCAGTCCGATTACCCAGCAACAACAACAGCAGCAGCAACAACAACTACCTGGCGCAGCACCACACACTGCCACAGCAACAACAACAACAGCAGCAACAGCAACAACCGTTTAATCCCAATGATCCCAATCAGCAAATGTTGTTGCAACGTCAACAATTGCGTGTGCAACAGATTCCCATGCAACAAACGGTGGCGTCGCAGATGGGCAAACAGACTGTTCAACTGATAACGGGTCCCAATGGTCAGCTAATCGAGCAGCAGACAATTGTGCAGCAACCTCAGCAGCCGCCCACGCCGGGCACGCCCACCACACCAGGCACAACTGTTGTTGTTGGCGGTCCAAGTGGCGGCAACATAATGACACAGACTCTGGTCATGTCTGCAGCGGGTAAGTAATCTAGGAATATTTCTTGAAGGAATTTTAAAAAAGAAGAAAAAAAAACAAGAATAAAATTTTAGGAATCCAAAATTGGGAAGGATAAATTAGGAATCATAAATTAGGAATTTCATCTAAGAAAAATATTTAGAGTACAAAAATTAGGAAAAACAAAATTGCGAAAAGTATCTTTGGTTTTCCTGCCATTGGTTAAATTCTTTCAAATTTAAACAAAATGCTAAATCATCAAAAGAAAAAGCCAGAATTAGTAGTTCAAGCGTGTCAAGAAGCTGATAATCAAACTATTGCATTTCTACCAACACTGAAAAATATGTGCAAAACATGTAGATTTTGAAATTAATTGTTCGACAAATGCAGTCTTTTTGCTTACAGGAAAATGCCGAAATCAAAAATATTTTATTTAAAACCGCGCGATTTAAAATAAAATATTTTTGTTTCAACCTTTCCTAATTTTTGTTTTCCCAATTTTTGTTTTCCTAATTTTTGTCTTCCCAATTTTTGCTTTCACAATCTTTTATATAATATTTCTGATTTCGGCCTTTCCTAATTTTGGTTTTCCCAACTTTTGCTTTCCTAATTTTTGTTTTCCTAATTTTGTTTTCCTAATTTTTATTTTCCCAATTTTTGTCTTCCTTATTTTGGATTCCTAATAACTGTATTCCTTACATAAAAAAAACCTCTTTACGAGGTAAAAGTCTAGTGACGAAAACATTTTCATGCCCCAAAATTTCTGATATCCAATTTTGTGACGAATAATATTAAGTTTTACACATAAATTATTTTAAACAAAATTTTTGCACTCGGCACATTGCGCTAAAATGTCTCAATTCTTCAGACCAAATAAAACTCACTGTCTTGCGCAGTGCCGAATTTTAGCGGTTTTTAGCGATTTCCCGCTAAACTAGCGATTTTTCGAAAAAGTCGTAGAACAAACGTTTCTAGATTTTTGAGCGGGAACAAGTCCTCATTCAAACTTTTAAGCTAAAACAACGATTTGATCTATACAAACAAACAAACAGACAGACTGACTTTTCATCTCGTTTTGAGAAGGGCACCAAAAATTTCAAAATAATTTATCTTTTGAACCAGTAGTCGGATTTTGATGATTGAGGTGTCATTCGACGCGTATTTTTATGAGAAATATTAAAAAATTAAAAATGTTGACCAAAAGGCTCCAACGGCCCCATATGCTCCAATCATTTAAAATTTGCCCCTCCCACTTACACCTGTTTATCTCACGAACCAGGTGAGTTTTTAAAAGTCTTAGTATGCACATTTGTAAGTTAAATTGATACCTTTCGATCGGTATATAGCTCGACCTGATCGGACAGTCATAGCAAATTTTCCATTCTTCCTGTGTATATATGCTAGTCGCCTTCGCACCCTTCGTGCTGCTTTCGTCACTAGCGCGGACTGCCGTCCGCAGTGATTTCGGATTCATAATTATTCGATTCCTAATTATTTGATTCCTAACTTTGGATTCCTAATTTTTTTTTCTCCGAATTTTCATATTCTGAGCAATATTTTTTTCGTATATAGAATCTTTCTCGAGACAATTCACAAAACTAATCAATTTCACATTTCCAGCCCCCGATGGACAACAACAGCAACAGACGCCGCAGCAAATGAATCTGAAAACGAAAACCGCTTTGGCCAACATGCTGAGCAATCGGCTGGGCAACAACGGAGCACAAGCGACGCCGCAACAGCAGCAGCAACTAATTGCCATTGGAGATGCACAACAGCAGCAGCAACAACAACAGCAGCAAATTATACAACAGGTGGTTGTTACGGGCGCCACACCGCAACAGCAACAACAGTTGTTGCTACAACAACAGCAGCAGCAGCAACAACAACAACAGTTAGTTGCCGCGCAGCAACAGCAACTGGCAACAGCACCACAGCAACAGCAACATGTGGAGCCCCCATCTGCAGCTGGCGCCCTGCGCATGATGGGACAGCAGCATAATGCTGCTGTGGGCGTGGCAGGCCCGCCTCGCACGCAACAAGAGCTTATGTTGCTGCAGCAACAACAGCAGCAACAACAACAGCAGCAGCAACAGCAAATGTTGCAATCCCAGCAAATGCGACGTGTTGTTGGCGTGCCGCAGCAACAGATCCCGCAACAACATTTGGTGCAACAACAAATTGTCGTAGCATCGCCCAACGTGCAGCAACAACAACAATGTGTTGTGGGCATGCCCGTACAGGTCGGTGGTCCACCACATGCCTATATGCAGACGCGTCCTGGACAGCCGCCCATACCGATACCGCCACGCCCACAGTTCTATGGCCACAATCCAAACTTGAAACTGCCCGCGGACCTTTTCCTCGTTGGCTGCACCTTTTTCATTGTGGAATACGATGAGACGGACAGCGATGAGTTGCCCATTTGGCTGGATACAATCCGTCAATTTGGTGGCGACATCGAACGCGTCTATTGCCCGCGCGTGACGCACGTCATCTGTCGCACCCAGCGACACGGCATGGTGATGCAGGCGTTGCGCGACGCCAAGCGCTGTGTGACCGCCTATTGGTTGAGCGACATCTGCTTGAAGCGTCAGTTGATGCCGCCATGGCAACCGCTGCACTTGCCCTTCCCCAGTCAGTTTGGCTATCGCAAGCCATTGGAGCGCTACATTATCACCTCGGAGGGTTTCGAGGGCGAGGAGGTGGTGCGATTGCAACAAATGGCCGAGGAATGCGGTGCCATTTACACCTCGTATCTGTCCAAGGTGAACACTGTCGTTATCTGCAAGCAACTCGAGGGCAATAAATTCAATGCGGCCAAAGAATGGGGCATCCACATGGTGAACGCTCTCTGGCTCAGCGACATCTGCATTGGCAATCTGAGCGGACTCACCCAATACGATAATCCAAAGTATCAACAGTACAATCTGGTGGCGCCGTTTCGCATCGAGTGCAATCTCGTGGCACATTTGTTGAGTAAGTTTCAAAGCATCCCAAACATCTGATCATCCACCATGGAGTCAGTGTTGTCAAATCTTCGGGTCCTGAAATAGCTATACTAGCCTTTGAAAAACGCTAGAAATAGCCAGAAAATGTTGTTGGTAGCTAAAAAACAAACCGCCGAGTAGTAAAACGATATTTTTATTGATTTAATCCAGTGTTTTTGGTTCCGCACAAAAATCCCAAATGGGAATTTTTATGATTTTTTTAAAATGAATATTTTAACCCATTTTTTTACTTTTCACCATAGCTCGCAAATAACTGTCGACCGTTTTTTTTCTTGCGCTCTCGTTGCGAGCACAACCGAAAAAGTTCGTACTCTCTCGCTCTCGCTCTGAGCAAGAGACTCTTGCTGTCTTCATTTATGTTTTCTGTTGAGCTCTTTTCGTTGAGCTCTTTGTATGTCGGTCTTTCAATGAGCAGTGCGTAAAGAGCGAAACGAAAAACGCTCGCACAATGAGACTCAGCAAAAGACAGTTTGACTGAAAAACTCAACGCAAACGATCTTCTCCCAAATTAAATTTAAAGAATTGGTGCACTTTTTTATTCATGTCTCTTCCCATTTTGCACAACAAATATTTCACAGCTTCACACACTCAAATCACGATCGCAATTAATAAATTTCGTCTGCAAAACAGACGCTTAGTGATTTGCTTGCCTATGCGTGTGAATGTATACCAATACATATGCAAAATACCGTTTGCTTCATTGAACACGACGAAACGGTATTGGAACAACGAGAACAAAACAAAATAGAAAAAAACGTTTTCGCTCCGAGCGCGAGCGAGCTCATTTAAGAACCGAAAAAACAGTTGCTCGCTGAGTCTTTTCGTAAAGAGTAAGCAAAAGACACTTATTTGCAGACAACGAGAAACGGTCGACAGTTATTTGCGAGCTATGCTTTTCACACAAAATTGTTGTATCATTCAAACGGAATTTTAGTGAATAGTAGATTAAATAGAAGATAAAAATACATGAAGCTTTCAGATGTTTTTAAAAAGCTAATATTACGCCAATTTCGCTAGGAAAATAGCTATTTATACCGCATTTGCCAATTCCAGCCCACTTGATCTAGCGGGAAAATAGCTAAATTGGCAACACTGCATGGAGTAATTTGTCTCCACAAACTCTCGGCTCTTATCATTCTTTTCACTTTCTTGCTTGCTTTACAAATGGTATTTTTTTTATATTTATTTTAGCTGCCTGGAAGGCGCCCATAAATCTCACACAGGAAGCCCACGAGCGCGTCAAGCGTCATCTCAGTGATCCGTATGCCAATGAGCAGAAGCTCAAGCGTCAGAAGTTGAGCGTCTATCAGGAGCAGCTGCCGGAGCAAATAGTCTGCATTGAATATCCGCAGACGACAAAGCCGCCCAAGGTGATCTTCTCCCAGGTCGCCGATGCGGAATCCCTCAAAAAGGCAGTTCTGTAAGTTAAACTTTAATACAGAGTAATGCATTTCAATTAAAATATTATATTTCTGTCTTGTTTGGCAGGCTCTTGGGTGGCATTGTTGTGGACAGCCCTGTGGAAGCCACGCATCTGGTGATGACGCGCGAGAGTCGCACTTGCAAGTTGATCCAGGCCTGTTGCCATGTCGACTATGTGCTTAAGTCCAGCTGGCTTGTGGACAGCGCCAAGGCGGGCAAATTTGTGCCACCGGATGAGTATCGCATCCAGCACATACCTGTCGATGAGAACTTGCAATTCGATTTGGACACCGTGCTCTGTGCGCCGACACGTTCCACTTTGTTTGTGGGCAAATGCTTCTATGTGACGCCGGATGTTTTTCCAGCACGGGAGGAAATCATACGCATGATTGAATCATCCGGTGGCAAAGTGGAGCTAAAGCGGCGGAGCGGTGCCGCCGTTGCCGAGTCACATGTCCAGGCGCCCGACTCGTATATCATTGTCACCTGCCCAACGGATATGCATCTGTGTGCGGATCTCACGCGTCATGGCAATCCCAAGTGCCATATCGTGTCCACGGAGTTTGTGATGAGCTCCATATTGCGACAGCAGCTGGAAATCGAGCCCAATTTGATACCCTATTTGTACAACAATAACATTTCCAATAGCAGCAACAACAACAACACCAATAGCAACAACAACAATATGAACAAATCCTAGCGACAAGCCGTCGCAAGGTTCTTCAACTTGAATGTGTACAAAGAATTTATTCAATTGTTATAAACTTACAAATCTAGTCCACAGTCAGCAAAAGGACATCAGATCATTTAGAACTTTTGATAAAGTTGAGCAAAAAGCGTAGAATCAGTTGCAAATCAAACTGATCGATCCAATATTACAAATATTTCATAAGCACAATTTATACTTACATCTATAAATAGATATACATAAATATATTTTTGTAAGTGCATTATCATTAGGTATAGTATATATATGTAGATATATATTGCGTTAGAGTATACGAAATGTTTCACAGAAATTTCAATTTTAATATGCTGGCTATTAGAAATTTAAGCATTTCTCATCTATCGGATTTAGTCAATTGTCCAGGTCTCAACCCGCTCCCTATGCCGAAACCCACCCTGCCCCCTGTCCGGTTTCCTCCAAAATGAATGTCTTAGCTAGGATTTTGTCATAATTGTAGCAATAAAGTTTATGTTATGAATAAAACTTGCCATTTGTTTATGAAGTGAAGATTTCAGCTTATTGTGGGATTCTGTCTGCTATATATGGTATCTGATATACAATTATACCTGTAATGTAATGATTAGTAATCATAATCATTAGTAATTCGATTATTTTTGTTTAAAAGTCGAACTAGTTAATGATTAAATTACGATTACTTTCGGTTTTGCCCAATTATTTAATGATTACGATTACAAAAAATATGAAATAATCTAAAATTATTACAATTATTCAAAAATAACACTAGTTTACAAAATTAAAACTTTTTTTTGCAAAGTAAACCAAAGTATTTTTTTCTTATGGACATTGGCCTTCTAAACACGAAAATGGCACTTAAAATTTTTTTCATGGAAGCGTTTTCGAAATATTCGAAATTTTTCGAATTTTCAAGGTTACTCCAACACTTTTGAGTATATTTCCATTTCTACAGATCCGATTTGGCCGAACAAGAACTTAAATTAAAGGTGAGTTATTTCTCTTCAACTTTTGTCCATAAAGTATTAAGATCGGTTCAGCAGTTCAGGTGCTAGCGATTTTAATAAGTTCGAAAATGGGCGTTTTTTGCGATTTTTTGAGTTCGAATGCTAATATATCGTCCTGGAAAAAATATAAATCAAAGGGATACAATTTTTTTTACTCGTTTATCGTAAAGCCGATACTGTTTCGAAGAAAATAAGGTATAGTTTATGCAAATCCATCGACAGATGGCGAAGATAGGCATATTTACGTGAAACACCTAGCACCAGTAAAACACCGATTGTAGCGGTACCCACATGCAGCGACCAAACGCACTTGTATATGTGCAATGGCAAAGGCGAGCATTATCCACAACTTTTGGCCCAGTTAAAGCTGCATTAGTTCGCCATATGTCGATGGATTTGCATAAACTATACCTTATTTTCTTCGAAACAGTATCGGCTTTACGATAAACGAGTAAAAAAAATTTTATCCTTATGATTTATATTTTTTCCAGGACGATATGTTAGCATTCGAACTCAAAAAATCGCAAAAAACGCCCATTTTCGAACTTATTAAAATCGCTAGCACCTGAACTGCTGAACCGATCTTAATACTTTATGGACAAAAGTTGAAGAGAAATAACTCACCTTTAATTTAAGTTCTTGTTCGGCCAAATCGGATCTGTAAAAATGGAAATATACTCAAAAGTGTTGGAGTAACCTTGAAAATTCGAAAAATTTCGAATATTTCGAAAACGCTTCCATGAAAAAAATGTTAAGTGTCATTTTCGTGTTTAGAAGGCCAATGTCCATAAGAAAAAAATACTTTGGTTCACTTTGCAAAAAAAAGTTTTAATTTTGTAAACTAGTGTAATTTTAGATTATTTCTGATTTTTTATAATCGTAATCATTAAATAATCACAAACTTTTCAACAGTAAATTATATAGTCAGTACGATTATTTAAAAAAAAAGATATTTTTGACTATTTATTCTTATCGAAATTTAACAGGTATGATTCTGTCAATGATTCTGTGGTCTTGCCGATAAGGGAATAGACTACAATAAAGTCATCAGATGCTTAACTAAGAATGCATTTGGAATGCGCTTTATTATTATTATTTAAACATAATCCTTAAACTATTTGTTATTGTACATGGAGGCAATGGCAGGATCTTCGGTCTCGTATATGATCAATACATCGCGAAATTTGTCGAGCAGTTGTAAAAGCTGCGATCGCCGCAGATTCTCAAAGTACATGATCTCCTCCAGATGATGCTCGCTCTTGAAGTAACCCATTTGATAGAGCTTGACCAGCAGCGCGAGATCATCCACGTTGAGGGAGGCGGGAATGCGACGGATGGCAGCGCGGTCGGCATCGTTGAAGACCTGCAGCAGCTCCTTGAGCTTCTGCTCGTCCTCCATGGAGTCCAGGCTGTCGCAATTGTCGGTGCTGAGGGAAGCCGTCATGCTAAAGTTGGACTTGTGACTGGACGACGGCTGCACGGCAATGTTGTCCGAGGCGAGGGAGTCGTGATCCTCAGTTAGAGGACGTCGATGGTTGTTGACCGGCATCGGCAGCGGTTGACTGGACATGCTCAGCATGGAGCCACCGCCATGCAGAGGATCATCCTGCTCCTCCTCGGTGAGATTATCGCAGCTGCCCGGCATCTGTGTCTGCGTACACGAGGCGGAATCACCAAATTCATCATCGTCGCTGGGCATGAACTGCACATAGGTATGCAGCTGCATCAGCAGATGATGCTGCAGCATCCAGAGCACCATTTGGGCGAGAATCCCCTGGCGTGCCGGCTGTTGCAGCGGCGTCGTCAGATGTCCAATCGACGTGGGCAGTGAGAAATCCGAAATGACCTCGAACAGCGACATGCCCGCAAAGCGCGTCGAGAACTTCTCGACGAGATGCGACTTGGTGTGCAGCGGTGCATCCGGCGCAATCACATAGACATTCGTCTCGCACAGCGGATAAATGATGGTGGCCTTGGCCCAGTACACCAGATGCGATACCAGCTTGTAGACATGCTCTATGCTCAGATCCGCATTGGACGCCATGCTCTGCAGGCTGATCAAGGGATTATAGGCATCCACCAGTTGCCAAAGCATGCGGGCACCTGTCGGCGGCACACAGTCGAGCAGCTCGGCAAAGTCCACCAGCAGAAGCATGCCATGGTACGGCTTCAAGGCGCGCAGGCATCTGTCAATGGTCTCCGGATCCACCATGCTGCCCTTCTTGTGCAACTGATGTGCCTTCGCCGGCAGACAAAAGGTCAACGTAAGATTCTGATTCAACGTGGTGCTTAGCAGCCCCGTCGTACACAGATCATTACAAATGGATTTCAGCGCCTGTGCCAAGCTGCAACGTTCCGCAATTAGCTCAAAAATCTTTTCCAGCGGCTGCTGTTGCTGCTCGTCGTGGGTGCGCGCCATGTACGCCGTCTGTTCGGTGAGGTAGCCGCTGCGCTGCTCCTCAAACTTCAGGGCCAGTCCCAGTCGCTTGCTCAGCTCGTGGTAGCACTTGACGATGGAGTAGCTGGCCTGGGCATGCAGCGCGAAGACAATGTTAATCAGCATCTGCTGCTTCTTCACCACGCCCGCGCCCACTGTGGAAGCGGTGCCGGAGGAAGTGGCCTGATTGGACGCCGGGTTGGGCGTGGCAGTGGGCACAACACTGATCAGCGTGGGATGACTGACGAAGCGCACATCGTTCAGTTTCAGCTCGAACTTCTGGTTGCACAGTTGCGGCTTGACCGCAAACAGGGCGGAGAGCACATCGTCCGCGAAGCCCTGCAGCTGACCTGGACCTGGGCTCGGGTTTTGGTGCGTGGGCGTCTGCAACAGGTCGTCCGTGTTGGCAACGGCGAACGGATTGCGCTTCTTGTTGCTCTGCTCTTCGGGCGGCTCCTCCAATTTGAGCGTCTGTCCGAGCGGTTGATATGGATAGCGGTACAGCAGCCGATCGCCTTTGCTATCGAAGTACACAAGTATAACAGCCAGTGGATTTACCTCCATGACAGCATTATTTATTTATTATTTTCCTTATGCCCGAAAGAAAGTCTATCAGCTGATATGCCAATTGTGGCAATAATTAGCCCAACTTTTGAAAAACGGGGGGCAACTTTGGCTCAAGTTTGGCACAAAAAAACAATGTGGCAGCCTTGGCAACGGCGGCAGCCCAATAGTGCTGGGAACGATTTTAATAAAAATCGATTTTAAATTAAACTAAATCGATTTTTTCTTAAGTGTAGTAAAAATCGATTTTGTTTATAAGAAAATCGATTTTTTGAAAAAGTACTAATGCTGTGGAATGCTTCTTGTGACTGGGAATGTGAAGGCGCGCATGTTTGAGTACACAAAATGTACTAAAGAAAAGCTATTTTTCCATCTCTAATATGTCGTTTGAATCTGAATTTATTTTATTTTGTTATTATTTTCCTTCTTTTTTTGTTATTAATGATAAA
This sequence comes from Drosophila recens, assembly GCA_037043495.1. Taxonomy (NCBI): domain Eukaryota; kingdom Metazoa; phylum Arthropoda; class Insecta; order Diptera; family Drosophilidae; genus Drosophila; species Drosophila recens. Next base: position 51,164 of record JBAMBJ010002587.1, read on the forward strand.
CTATTAAATAACATAAAAAAAATGTGAGAAGTAATAAAAATACTAAAACAACTATAAAAAGCAAACCATTAAAAATCATAAAAAATAAGACTCAACATTTATTTAAATTAAAGAATCGATTAAAAAAACCAAATTGAACCGATTTTAATCAAAAACATCGTAAAGTCCCAGCTCTGCATCCCAAACCATATTTTAGAAAATGGTTAAAGATATTTATGTTTTTATTTATTTATTAACATTAATAGTTAAGCTTAAAAACTAAAACTAACAAAACAAAATATAGCGCTAGCTGCAGAGGCTTTCGGCCGCACGGTTAAAAATATGGTTTTGTGAATTGTGAAGCTAGAATTTTCAAACTTTCACAGTAAATTTTGTTATATTTTTAATAAAATCGTTCAAAATGGTTTTTGTTTAATCTTAAAGTTACAGTTTTAAAAAATTGCACTCAAATTCTTCTCGATTTGTTTGATTTGGTTTGGAATTACTTATTTAACTTCCACACGCGAAAGAGTGTAGTGCACCAAACCAAATTTAAAATCAACTTCATGATGTTAGAAAATTTATAATTTTGTTAGTTTTGTGAATTTGTAATTACGAATTTTAAAATAATTTTTTGAAAAAAATTAGTTTCATTAGAGAAATGACATGGGACCAATTTTCTATCGATATTTTTAGAGTTGCATTAGCGACTGTGAATTCGCCGCTTCTATAATTAAGGTAACAGTCTCAATTTGAGCATAACATTCTGCGCTTACATTTAGTAGAGTTGTTCATTGTAGTTTAGTTGAAGGAATTAGTTCAGTAGTTCAATGTTTGGTGAACGAACTAATCGATAACGTTGACAAATTGACGTTTTAACACAACAAGAATGGAATGGGTTAGATGTTAATAACATTTTGCTAGTCTGAATGCTAATTACTATTACTTTTTTTCGTTGGCAGACAGACTTAGACTGATATATAAATGAAATCACACATGTTCCTTGCTTGAAGCAAATTTCTTTGTTTAGTGTTTTTATTAATATTAACTAAGAATATTAAAATATTTATATTCTAACTAATTGGATTAATATGTGAATTTTATTGTTTTTATTTTTAAAATGACAAATTGATTTTTTTTTCAATACTATTTTTAAATATAACGAACGATAAGGGATCTGGAATAAACGATTGAACGATAATGGGCTCGACCGAACTATTGAACGAACGAACTGAACAACTGAACTATAAGGGATTTAGTTCGTTCGTTCACTTTGGTGAATAGTTCAATCGAACTTAGTCCGAACGATATGATACAACTCTAGAGCTTACATTTAGACGAAGAAGAAGAGTCGGAGTAACGCGGAGTGTGAAACGCGTTTCTAAGTGTAAAATCAACAAATAAAATATTAAAAATTAGTTCCGGGCACTGTGCTCAAGTGCAGCTTTCGCTATCACATAAAATGTAATGGTGAAACGTGTTACCTATAGTTTAAAATGTAGTTTTTAAATTTGTCTTATTAGCGTGTTGGTAAAGATGAAAAACACATAGGACGTGAAAGGTAAAATGCGTGCGGAGCGTGAGTGTAAGCGAGATGGCAATAAAGTGTTGTAGCAGCGGTCTATATACATACATACATTGTATATATCAAAGCGTGTGTTTGTGTGTGAGCACGAAGCGAGGTACAAAATGTAATGAAGAATTTTAGTTATATTTTTTTTCTTGTTACACTTATTCTTTTATGTTAATATGCGAAACCAAGTTCCCTCTACATAAGGGCATCCATAAAACACATCTGAATGTGTATGTGTTTGCTATTAGGCATTTGCCTCGTCTTTACATATTTGTAGTAAAGTATAATTTTTTTATAGTGGCATGTTTGCAGGTTTATCCTGTAAAAAAACGTGTAATAATAGTTTTAAAAAATATAGCAAATTTTGTGTATATGAGCGGCAATATCCGTGTATAGATTTTATATATGTACATAGGTACATACTTCGGTGGCGCCGTGTGTGTACATGCATGCATATATGTATGTATCAACGAACAGACAGAAAGACAAAACGAATGTACGTACAGCACTAAAAAGTACACAGCGGAATGGCAGGCGCAGTAGTAATAGTCTAAAGAAAGACAAAGTAGAAGAAGCAGCGCGAACAAAATAAAATAGCCGATAATAGGTAGGATTTGTGCTAGTTGGCATGCCTATGGCCGTAAGCGAAAACGGCCACACTATAGTGGCTGTCAAATGATACAAGTGCGCGCGCAGTACAGCACTGTATGTTCATCTCGTTCTTACACACGCTCAGTAGGTGTTTTCGTGCGCATTTTTGGTTGTGTTTCTTATGCCATACGTATTAATAATAAAATTGATTAATCAAAGTGGAAACATTTATTTTAGCAGGCAGCAAACGTTAAATCAACGTCGCGCTTCACAACCACAAAACCTGCAATCCTATTAATAGTGTGTGTGTATCGAATTTGTGAATGTGAAAAAATGCAAACATACTAAGATATATGCAAAACATAACTTTGTGCCGAAAACAACAAATGCTACACGTTAAACTTATACCACAACTTGCCATTTGAACCCGTATTGTGCAGTATGAAGTGATACTACGAATCTTATACGGTGAGTATATTTATTTAAGAGCCAAACAAAACAATTTTAACGCGCGCGCAAATCGCGTATCAAACGCAGAAATTTCAACCCAATATTTGCGTTTTTTTTGGCAATAAAAGGAACAGAATACTTTTTTTTGCTGCTTATAAAGTTGTGTCGTTGTCAATTGGTGTCAATATTGCCATGTTTAATAATTATTATTATAGTGCTATAGTCAGTTTTTTAGTTTTTTTCGCACAGTGGGTCGCCATATTTAATTTCGTATTTTTCCCAATGCGTTCTATGCTGTGCTCACTCGCACCTACATTTTGGTATATGGCTTGCGCATTCGTTTGTTTTGCTTGCGATTTTCTTTTGTGCAACGTGAAGTTAGTTGTGCGTAATTGAGCTCCGTAGAGTTGCCAGCTTTGCGAAGTACGTAAAATGTGTATTGTTTCGAATTACATTTGTGTTAAGCAACAAATTAAATGCCAAATGAACTGTATTTCAAAATCTATTTGCAGTCAGAAGATTTTGTATACGTTTGCAATATAATAATATACTTATGTATGTATCTTCAATAATCTGCACCCACTGCATGTGTGGTTCATTGTTTTGACATGCGCAGTAACCCTAAAATAAATAGAACTGAATGTATTTTTATATGAAACAATAATTGTTTGATTTGGCAAAATTAAAAGAAATTACATCTTGGCGCCATATTATATTATTTTCATAGAACAGCTACGATTTTGACAATTTTTCTCTGATCTTTTCCGAATTCTGCCATACACTCCAAGCGTGTGTTATGTTTTCGTCAAACGTTTTATTCCCCATTCTTGCTGTTACATGCTTGTACGCCGTGAAGTTGGTCGCTGTTGTCGGTTTTGCTGGTATATGGGCTTGTATGTTTGTCTCTTTTCATCACATCTCTCGTCGAATTTGTTCCCTGTCTTGCTCTTTACGCATACGTGATTTTTACCTCGCCTGCCCTGTACGATTTTTCGCCACTTTCTGTGGTATGGGCAAAAATGAAAGCAAAAGTTGATGAACAAGTTTTTACTATATGTATATTCCTTGGGCGCATACGAAACTTTCTACATAATATACACTCGAAATGGTAGATAGATGCAAACGAAAATCAGGAAAAACATTCGATAATTCAAGGGTGGTCGAAACTGGCCCCTTATACACCCCCGCCAAAAATATGCAAGTTTATCGAACGATTGGACAGATTTACATACATACATATGTATATACATACAAACATGCAGTTTACACATATGCATTGATTTGTATGTGGGCGTAATTGGCGAAGGAAGATGTGCGAGAAGCTTTTTAGATACCACATGTACATACATATGTATGTACATATATTGTAAATGCTTACGTTTTTGTACTCATTAATTTATACAATTTGAATTGTTGCAATACTTAAAATGCATTCCCCGAGAAAGGCAGCTGAAAACAGATTTGAAAATGTCAGTCTGTTCAAAGTTTATCCAATATAAGCGTCAGGCGCTAAAACTATGAAAACAAACAGAGAGGCAAACAAGCGTATAAAATGCGCGCAACAACAAAAAATAAGACGCAATTAGTTGACACTAGCAACACTAGCTGGCATCATCAACAAACCAAACCAAATGTAAAATACAAATAGAGTACAGCATTGAAATGTAGGTGTGGGCATGTGGGTGTGGGGCTGCCCTGATGTACATACATATGTAAAGGAGGCAATGCCAATTGCATTAGCTTTGTTGTTGTAAATGTCATTGAATATGTAACGAGTGTGAATAGTCGATTCTTAGCCATTGATATCGATCGTTGACACCGATTAGATTTGCTTTTGAATTTGAGAAGCTTTAATTGCTGACCTGACAACGTGTGTTTGCCAATTTTTCAACTATTGCAATTACAACAGTGAGTTTTTTTCTCTCGCAAACTACAGCAAAGCTTAACGAAAGCGCGGCGACCAGTCGCCATGTTGTGCATGAGTGTTTGCGGTAAGTTTCAATGTGCATTCAAACATGCTCTCTCTCTCTCGCAAGTTTGCTTACCTATACACACGCACATTCTCATGCACTCGCTTTGGCATACCGGGTATGAATGTGTGTAAATTTGTTTATGGCGCGCAGTTTAGATGACGGTTGAGGTAGGGTTTAAGCTTTAGCATGCACAGTGGTATTTACACTTTGAAGTGTATTTCACCTTTGTGGTATTTATACCAACATATCTTCACCAATATGTGTGCATACATCTTACTCATACAATATTGGAATGTGCTTAAATTTATCTGAGTCTTGTGCTTTTTCTTAGATGCTTGTTTTATATTTTAAAGTGTGTCGTCGTTGTAAATACGACACAAGGCTTTTACGCATACCCACACCCCACTAACATACACATACACAAGTAAATTCAATCTGCAGCACCCAAAAATTGTTTTTGCTTCTGTTATCTCGGGGCGAGCTTTGTTTCTGCTTGTCGCTTTTATTGAGAAATAACATCAAACGGAAATAAATGGTACGCACACATGTGCATGAGTATGTGTTTGTATGTATGTATGTGTAGTCAGGTCACACAAATTACACAATTCCCTCTCATAGGCAGCGAAATAAATAGGAATTATAAATAGGAATATTATGCGTATAAAAATACAAACTAAATCATTACTTTGCATCTACAATATGGGTTTATATTTTGAATTTAAGTTCTTGTTGGATATGGATTTGGCGACAAGATAACATTATGTTCCAGCACTGTGACATGCATAACATAAAGATTGCAGTGTATGCCTGCAGTTACATAACATACATATATGTATGTATGTGTATGTTTCCAGCTTCTGCTATAAACTAGATGCTATAATTATATACACAGGCGATTAATTTGATGTGATTGTGCAGTCGTCATTCAATTCAACAAAGTTTTTAAATATATATTTATGTATGTGCATGCAGTAAATACTTGATGGGGTTACATAAGCCCATTGACTGTACAATTAGCAATTCGCAATTCTGTGAAATTGTGTGTGGTTTTGTTTCTGTTTCTGTCTCTGTTTCTTTCGTTTGCAATTCAAATTGATTGCTAAGTAAAAGCGAATAGCAGCAAGCACATGAATAGCACATTCAATTGAATGTAAATGCGCGACTGCTGCTGGTTGCTGTTCTACCCTATTTCAATTAGAAATGATATTTCAATAGGCGCAAATCGCAGCCAACGTACTTAGAAAATACGAGTGCCAACAACAACAAACAGCAACGGGTATTAGATACTAAAAACAGCAGCTACAAATCTAACAATAACAATAAGAACAACAACAATAGAGCAGCGGCGAGTAAGACGATGATGTCGTCGACTGCGACTGCGACTGAATGCCGCGCCGGATGCCAAGGCAAAATTAGTGCATTCACTTTTTGCTTTGGCTTTGGCAACGACCAAAAGCCACACACACACACACACACATACAATCAAAGATACACCAATACATGTATGTGCCTAGTTGTAACTTGTAAATACGAATGTTGTGGGGTAAGGCAACTGCGCAAGAAATACTATAAAATTAAAGAAATATGTAGAAAGCTAATCGCAGACTGCAGAAACTGAAGAAAAGGAAGTCAAAAAGTCAATAAGATAATGCCGAAAGATTGAGGTTTTATTTGAATACAAAATAACAAACTAAGGTGATCGATTTTTATGCATTATTATTACACAGATGTATGTTGCAATATTAGATGCTTTGGAATTTTAAAATTTGTCTTTGAATATATCCAAGTTTTTTTGCTTGACATGATTAGCGTCGCTCATAAAAATGATGAGTGGCTAAAAAGCAAACAGGAAAACAGGTTTTTTTGCCTTAAAGCAAAAATGCACAAGTGCTAAGTGTTGTTGGTATCGTCATTGGGTTTTGCATTCACACACGCATACAAAGACAAATACAAATGTAAACAATGCAAGTTCATAACGTATTTCTATCACTTGGTCTCTGCTTTGATGCAGTTGTTGTTGTTTGAGTCTCTATTAACGAGTTGGTAGCTACTTTACTTCAAGTTTGTACTCGCTGCAAGTGCAGTCGCAGTCGCGAACAGCGTACCAAAAGAACACTCGATAAATATACACACACACAGATAGCAACAATTTCGATGCGCATGCGTTTCGGTTTTGTCCGTTGCTTAGGATTACATAAGCTTTGAACTGGCAGTTGGCAACACTGTTCGATACATTAGCTGAGAATAATCGATAACCGATTGTCAAATTGGCTTAAATTTAATGAAACCAAAATTAAATTAATAATTATTACAATTAATCTGTATTATATCAATAATAATTTGTAAATTTTGTCTTGCAGCAAATGGAACATACAACGAAACATCGTTTGGTGAGTTAAAATTGATGCAGTTTCGTTGTGCTGGATAACAACAACAAGAAGAAGATCAAAAGCAAAAACAACGAGACGTCGACTAGAACAACAATTACAACGAGGGACAAGGAAAGCTAATCAGAGAGCGAGAGAGAGACAGAGGAAGACGGAAAAAGCAAAAACGAAATTAATACGCACCGTTATGTTTGTAATGGCTAACAATGTAATGTGGCACAGTGTTGGAAATCGTATTTGCAATTTGAATGCGCGCCACCCACAATTAGCAACCGCCACTAGCGGTCAGGCAAACGCCAAGGCCAACGCCAACGAAGAAAGCATTTCTGGTTATGCATTAGGCCCCCAAAGGTTTGGGGGCACCATCACCAACAGAAGCAGTAGTAAACGCACTTGTAACAGCGGCAGCAGCAGCAGCTCAACGCGGCAAAAGTCACAAAATTTAAAACTACAAAAAAATCTAAAACAACAACAACAACGGCGGCAGAGGCAAAAGCTTCTTGTAAACAAGATGTCAGTGAAGTAGTGTTGTGAAATGCCCAAAAAAACAAAACGCAGAAGCAGCTACTAAAGAAGAAAAGCAACATAAACTTAGCACCAGTTAAAAGCAGACCGCCCCCGCCTCCCCATTTTTAAAAACATAACAATTTAGTTTCTTAGCGATTTAATAATCGCCAAATAAAAATCAAAATACACATAATTATATTATTTCTGTGAGCAATTAAAAAAAAATTGATAAATAAAGATGCCCATGTCCACGCACGACACGGTCTTTGTGGAACCAGTCGTCACTAGTGGCAACGCCAGCAGCAATAACAACAGCAGCAACAGAATTGCCATTGGTGGACCACAGCAGCAGCAGCAGCAACAGCAGCCGCATATTGTTATCGATGGCAGCAGCTTGTCAACGCAGGCGCAGCTGAAGCGGATCATGCAACGGCGTATGTCCATTCAAGCGCAGCCAGCTCAAAAGTACGCGGTGCGTACAACAGCAGCGCAACAACAACAGCATCAGCAGCAGCAACAACAGACGCCACAACAGCAGCATGAGCTGTTGAATCCACAAATCTACAAGATTGTAACGACCGATGGCAGCACTAGCAATGTCATCATTGATGCCTCCTCCGCGGCGCCACCGCATAACTCCAAGCTGTTGCTTAGTAATCTCACGGTGCTCTCAAAACAGGCACCGCCAATGTCCTCCCAGTCACAGCAACAACAACAGCAGCAGCAGCTCAACTATCTCAGCGCCAAGAATTTGCCCTATGTTACGGCAACGCCAGCTGTTAAACAGCAACAGCAGCAGCAGCAAAAATTTGGCAGCATTAGCGCCTATAAAGCGGTAGGAGGAGGCGCCACATCGAAGCAACTACACGGCTATGCTCAATCCACGCAGCAGGCGACAACAGCGACGCCGCTAATGCAAAAGGTGACGCTTGGCTCGCGAGTTGTCACTCGACTGCAGTCGTATGTGCCGCCCCAGCAACAGCAACAGACGCCTCAGATCATTGTCCAGCCGGCGCAGCAGAAATATGTTAACGCTCTGGCAAGTCGACCAGCGATAGCGACTGCAGCGGGTGGCGCAGCTGCAGCGCTGCTTAAAAAGACCAATCAAAAGATAACGGTCAAGAGTGTTGGCAACATGCTGCAGCAGCATCAGCAGCAACAACAACAACAGCAGCATCAACAACAACAGCAGCAGCAGCAACTTAAAGCTTTCATCTCCTCACAGCAGTCGACGCACAAAGCTGGCGTTAAAACGAAATTCGTTAAGCAATACAATAGCGTTGGCAGCGCAACAACTGCGCTGTCGATTGCTGCCGTGCCACAGCAACAGAACGTATACGTCAAGCAGCAGCAGCAGCAACAACTGACGCCCAGCAAGGTTGGCAAACTGACGGCAGGCAGCAGCATAAGCAACAGCAACAAGTATGTGGTGCAGCAGCAACCGTTGCAGCAGTTGGCCGCCAATTTGCCACAGGGCACACAGTTGCAGCAAAAGACAACTGCAACAGCTGGCGGCGGTTACATGTTGCAGCAGTCAACACCAGGTGCCATCAAGTTTGTCAACTCACATGGCACCGTCATCCAGCAGCATCAGCCTCAGATTCACGCCCAATCCAAGCGCATTCATTACAACAGCAGCAGCAGTGACAGCAGCAGCGATCATCAGCAGCTACAACAGCAGCAGCAGCAGCAGCAATCGTCGCTGATCACCGACGATGTGATGATTGTGAATGGAACGCAGATGACGGATGAGTTGTCGGCTCGTATATTGCAGAGCATGGCCCAAAAGTCGTTTAGCCAGCAACAGCAGCGGTATCAGCAACATACAACGACAACATCAACAGCAGCCACAACAACCAACATGCCGCCGCCACAGCCAACAATATCAACAACACCTACGCAAATTGTTTACGGCGGCAGCAGCAACAACAACAATACAACGACAGCAACATCGGGTAATTTGCTGCTGACACACTTTCAGGCTGCAGCAGCAGCAGCAGCAATGTCACCCAGTTCATCGTCAACAACATCGTTATCATCATCATCGCCATCGATAGCATCGTCATCATCATCATATCTAACTGTAAGCACCTCCAGCACGCCCTCGGTGAGCATCTCCTCACACGGATTTGCCAGCGGCAGTGCTGCAATGTCCTCGTACATGTCGGCAACAGCGGCACGTCGTCAGTCAGTCAGTGCACCGAGCAGTCGAGCAGCGTCATTGGAACGCAAGCAACACCAACATGAGGCATTGGCTTCGGTGGCAGCAGCAGCAACAGCAGCAGCAGCAGGTGCAGCTGCAAATCGCAAGCCACCACCCAATGTGGTCGAGTATTATAAGCACAGGTAAGCATTCGAGTGCGAGCTTACTTCAGCAATAACTTATCACTGTTGAAAAATACTGAATCGATCCCAAGCAATTGCAAACTATTATCCAGCTTATCACAATTGATAGTAAATTTTTTAAAGCATGTGGAATCAATTGTGTTGACTTTTGAAACAAACTGCGAATATCGATAGTAGAGGTGAAGAACTCTCGATCGCACTATCGATGGTTGGGCGCTATCGAACTACTATTGATAGCAGCCACACACTTTCGATAGTGCCCGATAGTGCCGGAGTACTATCGATAGTTTCAACATTGGTAAACATTACTATTTTAACCCCTCTTTCCTCCTCTTCATACAAAAAGTGGCTTGTTAGCTATTTTCGAAAAATCATAAGAAATAGTCTGGGGTGCCACAGAAATCTCTTTCACCTGAAAAATGACGTAAATTTCATACAAATGTACGTCAAATTCAGGTGAAAGAGATTTCTGTGGCACCCCAGAGTAAATTTTTGAAAATTTATTTTTAGTTTGAAGAATTTTTTGCATCAAAACATTTGCAAAACATTAAACAACACATCTACTTAACATTTTTTGTTCGAGACCGAGGGAAAAAGTTGAAAAAATTAGACGTTTACAAAAATTCGAAATTTTTAATGGGTACTTAATGGGTTAAGGAAAGTTTTGCATCATTCGAACGGAATTTAAATGACCGTTCCAAATATATATAAAAAGCTATTATTTTCTTATGTAAAGTAATTTATTTCCGAAACTATCGTTGACTATCGAGGGTTTTAAATTACTATCGTCGGCTATCGATGGCGCCGACTATCGATAGCTCTCCACCTCAAATCGATAGTGTTAAAATTATTACTTTCAATAGTTATTAGCATGCTAGATATATACACAATTATTTTCACAGTCAGAAAATTTTAATTTTCAAGTGTGTTAAATAATTACCGATAGTTCTGATAGTTCTAATCGGGATTATGTTTTAATCATTATCGATAGTATGTATTTGTAGACTGATCATCAGTCGCTATCGACAGTTATTTAGTGCTATATATTTTGATATAAAAATATGATTAATAAAATCTTGTTTATCGACTATTATTGGCTGTTCAAATATATATCCAAAATTATCGATAGTATCGCTCACCTGTGGGAATACCAATTATTTAACATTTGAATTTTGTCAGAGAAACGTTAATTCACTTAACTACTTTTGTTCAATCCAAGCAAGCTTAACACATTTCGATTTGACAATTTGGAAATAAATTGAAAAAGATAAGCGGAATAAGTTTGATGAGAATTTTGTGTTGTTTTGTTATGAAAAGTTGGCGTGAGATTTTGAGTACGATGCAGCTCTGTTGTTACAGATTAGTCTATAGCTAACGAACAATGTTTACTGTGGAACGGAAAGGTTTTGTTTATACATTAAATTTTGTTACAATATTGCCAATCACAACTAATCGCGCGCATCATTTGTGTTTCAGCCTTAACCACAGCAATAGCACAAGCAATCTGAGCAGTCTGCGGAGCAACAATTCCGGCAACAACAACTGCACGACGACACCAACGTTGACGACGCCGCAACTAACGCCAGTGCATGTGGATGCAGCGACGCTAATGATGAAGCCGCAGCAGCAGCAACAACCTCAACAACAGCAGCAGCAGCAACCATTGCATCCACATCCGCAGATGAGTGCAAATGAGGAGGAGCTGTACATTGAGGAAGTGCGACCCGTGCCCGTGCTAACGCAGGATTTGCGTCTGCAGCAGCTGCATGCTATAATGCAGGATCACACATATGCCTCCCAACAGCAACAGCAGCAGCAACAACAACAACAGCAGCAGCAGCAACAACATCAGCAGCAACAACCGCAGACGACAACTGTAACGGGCGCCGCTCAACAACAACCACAACAATGGTCACTTGGCGGTATCGGTGTCACAGTGGCAGCTGCAGCTACAACACCAGGCGGCAGCTATAGCACCTTCTATGGCCACCAAAGTAATTTTATTATTGCATTTGTTCAATTCGGAACTATTCCTAACTTACATGTCTTTCAGTTGGACGCCATGTGCCTGATGACGATGCTCACTCGGCCATAAGCGGCAGCTCACGCTTGGCCAGCGCCGACATTGATCCCGGCGAGGAGACGGAAACGGCGCCCGAAGCAGAGGCTGAAGACGATTCGGTGACACGTTGCATTTGTGAACTGACCCACGATGATGGCTACATGATATGCTGCGACAAGTGCTCGTAAGTATTTTAAGATATTACAATACGACAACACTACGATTTAGGAACAGACCAAAATTATTTCTGAGAAATGCATAAAAATTAATAGTTTAAAAGCAAAAACAGTAATTGTTTTCACAAAATATAAAATGAATTCGGGAGCACAAAAATAACAACTACAACATTTTCAACAGCGAGTCTTTTGTGCAACTTCACGGCGTCGAATAGGCAGAAAAGTAGTTGGAAGCAGTTGCTGCTCCCGAAACCACTGCGTGCTTACCCCTGTTTTAAAAAATAATTTTTATAAAAATAATTTTTTCGGAATCTTAACGATCCCTATTAATAAAAATGGAGACTTAACTAATCCGAAATTTGTTTGTGCAGCGCCTGGCAACATGTGGACTGCATGGGAATCGATCGTCTCAACATACCGGAAGAGTACCAGTGCGAACTGTGCCAGCCCCGGGCTGTGGACAAGGCCCGAGCACGAGCATTGCAGCGACAGAAGCGCAAGGAGCACATGATGCTAGTGGCCTCTCAAGCGGCAAATGGTGCAGCCGCTGCAGCAGCAGCCGCCGCCTCAGCCGCCGGATCAGCAGGTGGCATTGGAATGGGTGTGACAGCTGTCGGGGCAATGACGGGAGCAACGCCCTACAATAGCCAAGAGCTGCAGCAGCAACAACAACAGCAGCAGCAACAACGTCTGGGCCCTGGACTCAACGGTGGCTATGCAACGGGAGCAGCTGCTGGCGGTTTGGCAAAGAAATCAAAGAAAACCAAAGATGGAACCGCTACAGCGCTAAAGAAGAGCAAAAAAAGCGGCGACAAGTTGTCAGCAGCGGCTGGTGGTGGCGGTGCTGCTGCAGGCGGTGCTGGCGGTGGCTCGGGCAGCACCAAGGGGACTAAGAAGAGCAGCAAGCGAAAGAGCAAATCGAGTGGCGATGGCAACGGGGGCAACAGTCCCGCCCTCACCGCCGCCGAGAAGCATGCAGCGAATTTGCGTCAATGGATCGAGCACTATGAGTACGCGGTAACCAATCATTATTCACCCGAGCTGCGAGCACGTCTCCATGCCATACAGAAGCAGCCCAGTTTGCTGCAGAGCATCCAGAATACGGAGAACAAGGCGTTGCGCTTGATTGCTGGCGGCGGATGTGCCAGCGAACTGGAGAAGCGTGCCCAGCTGATACCCTATGCGGGTGCCAAGGTGCTCATCAGCAGCATCGACCTGGCGCCGCATGCCCCCATCCATGAGCTGCGGGGCAAGTATATGCTGACGACGCAGTTTCGCACACAGAATCCCACCGTTAACATGAATACGCCGCCGCCGAGTAACTATTTGAACAGTTTCAAGGTGCACAAGACGCCCGGACAGTTTGTCTTCTTCTATCAGCTGCCGGGCGTGGAGGCGCCAATGCAAACGCAATCGCATTCACATCCGCATCCACAAACATTGCCCGCCTACCTGAAAGGACCCGAAGTCTGCGTCGATACGCGAACGTACGGCAACGACGCCCGCTTCGTGCGTCGCTCCTGTCGACCCAACGCCGAGCTGCAGCATTATTTCGAGAAGGGAACACTGCATCTGTACATTGTGGCGCTGACGCACATCCGGGCGCAGACGGAGATTACGGTGCGGCATGAACCACACGATTTAACCGCTGTGGAGCACAAGAAATCGCACTCGGCGGTCATTCAGCCGACGAGCACGCGCTGTGCCTGCGACCTGGGTAGCGATTGTCTGTTCGCTCTGCCGCTGGCGGTGCAACAACAACTGCAGGCACCGCCCGCCCAGCCCCGCAGCAGTCATCGCAACAAGGCGGCGGCCGCCGCAGCGGCAGCGGCAGCTGCTGCCAACAGTGCGGCAGCGATTCAGCTGACAATGGGATTGGGCAACAGTATGACAGCAGCAGCAGCCGCTGCTGCCGCGGCAACAGCACGCAATCGGACCACGTCCTCGAGCGGCGAGAGCAGCAGCCATATGGGTCTCAATAGTCCACAGTTGAGTCAATTGAATTTGGGCTTTAAGCCCAGTTCGACATTGGTCACAGCAACAGTTGGCACTGCGGCAGCAGCAGCTGCATTGCTGTGCAACAGCAACAGCAATGGCGGCAACAGCAACAATTCGTGCTCCGTGTCCATGTCGAGTGTGTTGCATGATTCGGGCATTTGTACGTCCTCGTCGTCGCCATCCGTGTCCATTCCATCGCCCACGCCCACACAGCTGCAATCGCCTACATTGCAGCAGCAGCAGCAACAACAACAACAGACATCATTGTTGCAACGCAGTCCAACACAGCAGCAGCAGCAAATTTTGGCAGCACTGCCCACGCCAATGTTGCTATCGCCACAGTTGTTGCCGAAGCCTGCACAGCAGCAATCATCGCTATTGCAGCAGCAACAACAACAGCAGCAACAACAACAGCAGCAGCAGCAACAACAACAGCAGCAACAACAGCAGCAACAACAGCAGCAACAACAGCAGCAACAACAACAGCAGCAGCAACAACAGCAGCAACAACAACAACAGCAGCAAAAGCAACAGCAGCAGCAACAACAACAGCAGCAACAGGAGCCGTTGGCGGTCATTGCAGCTGCAGCGGCAGCACAGCGTCCCATGGCAACATACTACTTGCAGCCACAACAGCAACAAAACATCCTCCAGCAGCACCAGCAACAACAACAGCATCAATTGGCTGATGAGGCACGGATGGCGGTCAGTGCGCTGCAAACTTTGCATGCCACGCCCACGTCGCATATAGTGACGCCCATTAAAATTACAACACAGCCGCAGTTGAAGCAGCAACAGCCACAATTGCAGCTAACGCAGCAACAGCATCAGCAGCAGTCGCAACAACCGTTGCAGCCAGTACAACAACAGCAACTTCATCAGCAGCAGCAGCAACAACTTCAGCAGCAACAGCCACAAGCAACGCATTATCAGCATGTTGTTTCGCCTTCAAAGGCGCCAACAAAAACTGTTGCACAACCGCTTGCAAACAAAATGAGCAATTGCGCCAGCAACAGCAACAATAGCAACAGCGCAACGCCAGCAGCGCGCAAAACTCCTGCGAAAATCACAACACCCACAACAATGGCAACAACCAATAGTCCCACGCTGGATGCCAAGGAAGATGAGTCAACGACAGCAGCAAAAACTGCAACAGGAACTTCGGGTACGCCAGCAACATCAACGCCTACTGCCAAAAAGGACAAACCAAAATCACGCGAAGATCGCAAGCTGGAGGCGATATTGCGTGCCATCGATAAAATGGAGAAACAGGAGGCGCGTGGCAAGAAGGCGGGTGGTGCAGGTGGAGGAGGTGTTGCGGGCAATTCACCTGGATCGCCACGTAAACGCAATTCCAACAGCAATTCCATCAGCGAATCAGCGGATGCAAGTGCCGTAGGCGGTGGCACGCCCACCACCAGCAACAACAACTGCACATCGCGACGCAGCAAAAAGAAGCGTAAAGTGAGTCGCAGCTACAATAACAACAACAATAGCAACAGCAAACGCCGTAAGAGTCTCAATGAATCGGATAACGAATCGCATACGGAATCGGAGCTCCCTTCGCCAGCAGCACAACAGCAGCAACATAACAATAGCAACAACAGCAACAACATGCTGCTGCAACAGCAACAACAATCGACTGATCAGGCAGCTGGTTTGCTGCTGGCATTGGCGCACAACAATTGTGAGGCCTTCAAGCCGCCAACAGAAGCAGCAGCAACAAGTGCGTCTTCAGTGAGCAGCGCTTGTCTGCTTATTGAAGCAGCAATGGGACCGCTGGAACAACAACCACAGCAGCAACAAGTTGTGGTCCAACAATTGCCATCGCCTTCGATGGGGGAATTCAAATATCCTCCCAGCGGCGCAAAGACCAAGAAGACGCTCATGTCCAGTTGGTTTCAGCAATCCGAGCAATGTGAACAGCAGCAGCAGCAACTGCAGCAGCAGCAACTGCAGCAACAACAACAAACGTCCGGATTAGACAGTCTCGTGCAGGCGGCAATGAGTGAAATCAATGGCTCCAGGGAGCAACTGCAACAGCAATCATTTCAGCAGCAGCAACAACAACAACAGTTGCAGCTGCAAGAAGCACAGGCGCCAGCATTGTTGAAAGTGGAGCAATTCATACACCAAGTGGAGGCAACGGAGCGAATGCAATTGCCATCGGTGCAGAACAATTCATCGGTCAAGAAGCGCTGGCTGCGCCAGGCAATTAGCGAGGAGACCACGGATGAGAGTCAGCCGCAGGCACAGACACAGCAAATGCCCACGCCGAGTATACTATCGTCGCAGCAACAGCAGCAGCAACAACACCAGCAACAACCACAGCCACAACCACAGTTATCAAATGGTTTTGGTACGCCGCTAAAGAAGCGACGTCTTGTGGTCCTCAGCAATGGTGGACCTGAGGCAGCTGCCACGGAGGAGCCGCACATAGATGTCATTGGCAGCGCTGGCGAGGAAGATCACAAAATGGAACAAATTGAGCCAAAGACAGAGCTGCTGAAGGTGGAGACACAACAGCTGCAGTTCGAGCAGGACGATGATGTGGACATCTTGCGTTCGCCCAGTCCAGGTGCCCAGCAAATTGTGGCCGAGGATAATTTGGTTAAAATTGAGCCCGAGGACACAAGTGCCGCGGCGGAGGATGTTAAAATTGATGTGGAGCGGGAGGAGAGTCAGGCGTGTGATAAGTTCGAGGAGTTGCTGAAAGTGAAGCGAGAGCAGGAGGAGCAACAGCAGCAGCAACAACAAGAACAACAACAAAAGCAGCAGCAAGAGCAAAAACCACCGCAGCAGCAGCAGCAACCCAAGCCAGAAGCGTTGCTGGAGGAGCAGCAAAAGGTGCCCAAAATGGAGCCCAAGGCGGAGTTAAAACCAGAGCCAGAAACGTTGCCAAACAAAGTGGAGTCAATGCCAGAGCCCAAGCCAGGTGAATCGCTGCTACGCACAGCAGCAATTCTACCCGCAGCAGCAGCAACAACAACCACCACCACGTCCACCTCTTTGCTGGTGGACTCTGTGAAGGCGGCTATTAAAGCGCGTGGAACTGTTGTGAAGGAGGAGCTTGAGGAGCCGCTAAAGAAGAAGCCCAAGCTGGAAGCGCAGACAGCAACAGCAGCAACTGCAGCTGTAACAGCAATAGCAGCAGCTGTAACAGCAACAACTGCAGCTGTAACACCAGCAGCTGCAAGTGTAACAACCGCTGCAACTACAACAGCAAAGCCAACATCAACAGCTACGACAGCAGCAACTGCAGCGAGCTCCAAGAATCTGACGGAGCTAGACATTCAGGAGCGTCTGTTGTCCTTCCATGCGGCAAACATTTCGTACTTGCAATCGCGCAATAAGAAAGCAACCAGCAGCAGCAACTCCAGCAAGAGCAACAACACTACCGAACCAACTAACAACAACAAGAAGTCTAGTAAGGAGAAGGATGAGAAGCGTGAGCGAGAGAAGCAGCTAAAGAAGTCGAAAAAGGAGAAGAAAAAGTCCAAGGATAAGGACAAACAGAAGGCAGCAGCAGTTGCAGTTGCAACCATTGCAGGAGCAATGGCAGCGCCTGAGCTGAAGAAGAAGCAAAGCAAAGAGAGCAAACAGCAGCAGCAACAATTGCTGGCAACGCCCACATTGGCAGCAACAGCAGCAGGCACGCCACCAGCACCAACACCAACAACGCCGACAACTACAACGGCAAATGGCAAAACCAAACACAACAGCAACGCACTGGACCAACAGCAGCAGCAGCAGCAACAACAGTCGGCGTTGCGTCGTCGCACCATGTCCATGTGCGTTACGCCAGCCACGCCTCCAACGCCCATAGCAGCAGCAACAGCTGCGATGGCAGCTACTAAGAAGCGTCAAACGAACTTTGAACAGGAGCTGACCAAACCGAATAGTCAGATACTCAGCAGCAGTTTGTTGTTGAACAGCAGCAAGGCACCGCAGCAACCAGCAGCAGTGACGGCAGCAGCAGCAGCAGTTGCTGTTGCAGCAGGCGCTGCTGCGGCGACAGCACAACAGCAACAGCACCGCAAGGAGAACAATCAGCAGCAGGAGGTGCAGGGAACGATGAGTCTGGCACAAGCGATTGCCAGTGGCAAGCTGACAGCAATCAGTCGGCGGCGTGAATCCATGTGCGGCAGTCGACAGCAGGCGGCGTTGATGGCTGCGTTCAGCAAGAAGGAGAAGAAGGAGAAAAAGAAGAGCAAGAAGAAGGATCGCGAAAAGAAGCAAAAGGACAAGGAAAAGGATAAAGACAAAGATGCAACCAATAACAAAACAAAGGTCAACAATCAGCAGAAACTACAGCAGCAACAGCTGCCCATAGCAACGACAACGCCAACGCCAACATTAAATGCCATACCCAAAGTCGTCGCCATGCCCAAGTCAGTCACGCCCACGCCCACTGTAACGCCCATATCTGCCGCACCAATACCTGTGCTCATCACACAGCCGACACCAACGATGGCAGTCATACCAACAGCAGCAGCAGCACTACCGTCGGCAACACCGTCCGTGACTGTGCCAATTGCTGTTACCGGCGGCAACAGTTGCTCCTCTGCCAAACAATTGCCGTATTACAATACAATCTATGGCAAATTGCAGGAGCCACCAGCATTGCCAGCAAGTGCCGCCTTGGTTGCCTCCTCCTCGCCTTTGGCCAAGCTGCAGCAGAGCAACAGCATGCCCAGCCTGGCCGAGTATTTGGAGGCCACCAAATCGAAGGCGGCGACAGCAACAGCTGTTGTTGCCACCGTCGCGCCATCTGTCGTCCCAACAATCGCCGCGTCGCCAACGGCCAAAAGTGCAGTTGCAGCGGCAGCTGTTGCTGCCATCGACAGCATGCCGCCACCAGCAACAACGCCACTTAAACTGTACACACGCACCGCCAGCCATGATCCGCGACTGAATCCCATGCTCACAGTGCCCGAGCCGGCGCCCATGCCCAAGCGCAAGTTGTCCATTAGCGAGTATCGAATGCGGCATCGTCCGTCGGTGGATACGGCGCCGACAACACCAACCACACCGACGACACCAACGACACCCACAACACCAACGGAACGTGGCTTTGCCAAGCCGCAGACCATCAACAAATGTTCGTTGCAGTCGCCGGAACGCTTCCAGGCAGCGATGCGGGAACGACGCAATTCCATTAGTATTCATCAGAACAACAATTGTAATACTAACAACAGCAACAGCAACCATCATTACCAGCAACAGTTGCCGCAACAACAACAGCAGCAGCAACAGCAACAACATCATGCGCATCCCCATCCTCATTTGTCGCAGACGTCGGCCCTTAAGAGTAAATCAATGAACAACTCCACAATGAACAACTCGGCGGCTGCCACGTTGAGCACCGTCAACAGCATCCTGAGCACAGCCCACAAGCTGCACATGTTTGACGACAAGCCCAAGGGTAAGGCACAATTACATATAACATCTTTGTCAGCATGTATTTAATTTTAGATATGAACTTTCTAGGTGGACATTTTAATGCGGCACCAACGTTGCTGGAACAGCAGCAGGAGAAGATGAGCGAAAGATCACGTTGCCTGCAACGGACAATATCCTGTGATTCGCGTGTCATTGAACGGTTGGGCGCGGGCGCAACAGCTGCTGGAGGCGTCAGCTTGCCGGAGAAGGCAACGGCGGCGGGATCCAGGCGAGATGGCGCATAAGGTAAAGAAAAAAAATTTTCAAATTTATAAATAATAAAAATATAGATCAACTTTTATTTAAAAACTAGAGAGTTGTAATTCTTTTACATCTCTAAATCTGAAAGATCGTATAATGATTATTAAAATTTTTTTACATCAAAAAATAAAACTCACAAATAATCATTAATTATATTTATTTTTTTCGCTCAAAATAAAATTCACTTTAAATTGATGGCTTTTGTTTAAGTTTTCACCCAGTATTTTTGCATATCCCTTTAAAAGAAATCCATAAAACGCAAAAACAAATCCTTAAAATGATTACGTAATTTTTTTTTAAAGTGACTTTTATTTTGAGCGAAGAAATAAAAATAACAAATAATGATTACCTGTGAGTTTTATTTTTTCGCTCAAGATTAATCATTAAAGGAGATCCTTAAAAATCTTTAAATAATCATTAATAAGTAATTTTTATAATATAACTCATAATGCTTACGGTTCCTGTATATTTGTTCATCCCCATAACGTGACCACGGATGACTAGCATTGTTGCAATCAAATTAAAAGTTAAAACTTTTGACTTTGAATAAAACTCAACTCCCAACTTTATTCAAATTAGAAAGGTCGCACATCTAGTTATAAATAATAAAAATCTTAATAATAATAGTAATTTATATCTTTTCAATCTTTCAGCAGAACTTGGAAATCCAGAAATAATCCACAAAAACAAGAGTGTATCAAATATGTAACCCAGTTGAATGAACAGACAACAAACCGACCTGGCGAATCAGAGAAAAAACTAAAATCGAAAAAATATATCTTTTACCATAGACATTTCTAATGATTAAAGCGCTTTCCTTATTTTACAAATGTAGAGCGAGAAAAAACCAACGCGGGAAATCGCGCAAAAACCGAAAATAACGGCAGTCAGAAAATGAAATCCTTATTATTTGTGTTGTAAACGCTATTTACTTGCTATAACTAATACTACTTAAAAATACGTATAGAATTTAGAAATGTGTATATACTTTATATACAAATATATATGTTAATGACATGAGAATGAGATTGAAAGGAGAAATACAACAACACAAAAACCAACAATTTCAAAAGGAAAGAAAATGATTTTAGCCTTCTGCTAAATTATTTAGTTATTATAAATCAAGCAACTTATAGAACTACTATATATACAGAACACTATATAAATAGCGCTATAATGATATACAGTCGAACTTCCCTAACTCGAATCACCATTATCCACGAAAAAAGTTCGAGTTAGGGAGACTTCGAGTTAGGGAATTTTTTTTTTAATTTTTTAAATGAAACTACAATTTTATTCATTCATAAATACATTTCAAATTGCAATCTTATCTTGTTATTTTCAACAAAAAAAATTTCAGTTTGTTCAAGTCCTGTCGATATTCTCAAAAATAGGTTTTATCGTTATTTTGCTGTATCCAGAAGATGTACCCGAATCAAATGACATAATTAATTTTCCATTTTTTAATATAATTTAAACTGGACCACTTTTCAATTTCTTAACAAAGTTTAAAAATTTCTTAAAGAGATAAAAATTTGAATACACGTGCTGGTGTCATGATAAATATTATTGAGCTGGTGCGCTGACAAAGAAGTACATTTCGAACATCTTTCCTATAGCAATTTCACAAGCCTAAAAAATTGTTGATGCAATATTTTATCATATTACATCACCATATGTTAATATACATCAATATTACATATCCAAACGATCCGTTAACAAAAGCAAAAAGCAGAAAAGAAAAAAAATTCAAACTTTATTGGAGATTTTCCCGAAAAATTCGACTTACAGAAGTACGGGCCAATATTTTTGTTCGAGTTAGGGAGAAATTCGAGTTAGGGAAGTTCGAGTTAGGGAAGTAGAATTGTATGGAATTTGCCTAGTAAACGCTATTGCCACTCGATTTTGTTCGAGTTAGAGAAACTTCGAGTTAGGGAAGTTCGAGTTAGGGAAGTTCGACTGTATATGCTTAGGTTTAGAAAGTAGGAAGGAAAAACAACAAAAAAAACAGAACATTTTAAATTTAACATGTTGGTTAGCTAAACATTTAATTTAAATTCCTTTTGAACATTTAAACTAATTTACCTTCATTTACTTTACTGAATTTGCAAGAGAGAAAATCTATAATTAATTATTATAATTTTACTATTAATTTTGTATAAATTCTCTGTAATAGTTATAATTAAAGAGAAAAACTTAAAGGCAAAAACGAAGCATTAACTAATATAATTAATTAACTTAAATTAAAAGATAAATAAAACAACAACTGCAACCCTAACAACAACAGCAACATAACCAGGCTTAAACCGCAAGCAATACTAAAAACCAAAATAAAAACCCGAAAAAATCAATAAAATGAAAAAAAAAAGTGTAAATAATTAAATGCAACAGCAAATGCGTATATTGTTAATATTTGTACATAAAAATTAGCGTCAAGCAGTCGTTTTATTGTTAACTTAAACGCATAAAGCAACAACAAACAAATTAAACGCTACTTTTAGTCCGTAAGTTTGAAACATTGAAAAAAGAGTACAAAACGCGAGTTAATTGAATAAAATTATTCTTAAGCAATACCCTTAAAAATAAACAAAAAAACAAATGTATAACTACAAAAAAAAAATAAGAAAAACCAAAATTGTATATAAATGGTTCTAAACGAGGCCGTCGCGTATTTAGCTTTAGGTTTATTAACTAACACGCTGCCCCCTTTGACCCACCACCTTAAATAAGCAATTTGGGTTTGGAGTAAGATTTATTTATTTTCTTTAGATTTCTTTAATAATAACACTTTCAACAATCTAAAGGGAAAAGTGCAGCAACACAAAAAACAGAAAAACAACCGTTTGACCCTGTGAATATCTACTTCAATATTTATGATAAAAAACTAAAAAAAAAAAAACAAACGATATAAAAGCGACAACCTAACTAATTTGTCTACATATTTTTAACTTTTCTTTTTACCCTTTTTTTTACTGAAATTAAAATTATTTGTATATAACAACAACTTTTATATTAAACAATTAACAACATACCACATTTTGTAGGTAAAGTGAATTTTATCTTAATGTAATTAAACTAAGATTAAACAATATTCAAATCCCAAAAGTTCTTAAGGATGATAATGATGAAATTATGGTTTTGACTGTTTGCAAACTCAAACTCTTCTATATACTATACTTACCCTAAGTCTATCCTTGTCTTCAAGAGTTAAGATTTATGCTGGAATTGCGGTTGATCAATCAAGAGGTTTAATAAGCTTCGATTCTGCTTTTACAATTGATCGATCTAAATGCGTAATTTACTATTTGTCTGAATATGATTGTTCAGTTAAAATTCTTAAAACTATTATTTTTTAATCTCAATTATACTACGCATAAATTTAAGCCCCTTTTTTTTAAATTGTGATTGATCGACCAATAGATTAGTTGAGTATAGCTTAAAATCTAATATCGAAGAAGCAAATGGATATATATCAATCAAGATGTCGTGTTTCTCAATCAGATAATTGATTATACATATTTGAGTTCCGTTTGGTAGCTCTGTTTGCATCAGTCCATGTCATTTGCATCAATTTCGGAAACACTTTCATCCTGAAGTAAGATAATTTTCACAAAAATAAGAATTCTTATTCTTATATACAAACATAAATTACATTTAATGAAAGCTCTTGTTACACAGTAGAATTGCAACAGTTAATATACATTTTAGATTTTGTACCTTTTAAGAATTTGTTGTTTTTCTTCAGGCGAGTTTTTTTTTTCTTATTGTACATAATGAAAGAAATCGATTTTATATACAAATTATTCATTTATTTAACATCTGTATAATACTTCTATAATATAATGATAGCTATATAATTATATATATACACACCTTAACTTTACAAAAATTTGTAACAAGTTCGTAATGAAAAATTGATGAAATGACGAAAGATATAAGATAAAGAAAAATAGTTATAGATAAATTACGTATAAATTATTTGATGGAAATTCAATATAATCATTTTTACTTTATTTTTAAGTGCGAATTTGAATAATAAGAGTAGAGTTTTTAGCCTTAAAATTTGGTTTAACTGATGTACATTAAATATGTTAATTATTTACTAAAAAAAAGAAATACAAATTACACAGATACACACACACACAAAACATGCGAGAATGTTAATAACACTTCCGTCTGTAAAATACATTAAAAATTGGATTCGTAAGATTCTTTACAAATAAACAAAAAAAAAAAACAAAATAAAATGAAAATAAAATAAAATGATAACATTTTAAATAATTTTGTTTTACTTTTACTAAGGTTGATTCCAAGAAACTTTAAATCTTAAACTTGACCTGCTTTGTCTTATCAGCTTTGTTTATTTATATTTTAAGGAGCTCAACGGAAGCAAAATGGGATTTTAATTTACAGTCATTAAAGTTGGCCGCAAGATGAAACAAGGTTTGATGTTCTCTCTGTTCTTTATATGGATTCTGTCCATAAGTGCGGCTGCTTCTAAGGACAATGGATAAACGAGTCGCTGATGCTCTGGCTTTATATGTGTATATAGTATTAATTGATTTAATAAAGACTGTCGTTGGCTGCATTCCCTTCGGAGACTCTCCGGACTTGCATCAACTGAAATTGCCCGACTGCGATGCGTTCCAAGTATTGCCGGACCCAGTTGGACAGTCATTCAACAGCGAATAAACGGAGAGGAGAACTTTATAGGGATTGGGTCACATACCGACAGTGATTTGGCTCTTTTGAAGTTGATTTTTTCTATGCCTGGAAAAGATTTATCGCCTGACGATCTCTTATGAGTCTTACATTTACACGGAGAGTATGATAACTTCACAATTTCCGGTGAGAAATATCACTACAGATTGATTACGGTGATCGCATGCGTTGGCTTGTAAATCAGAAATTTTTGACTTATGATCGGGATAATGATTCCATTAATTGGGGCAACTGTGGGCGGATGGAGGTACAAATTCTGTGCAAGTTGGTAAGCAAATGATAAACGGTAACATAAATATCAAAGTAATATGCAAATTTCTAAACAACAATTTGAATTGACTGTACTTTGATGCTTATACGGCCCAAACAGTTGATTGAAAATACAAACTGAATTATATGTATGTACTTATCAAACAATTATGTATTTACAGGGCCGTATTTAATCATTTCAACAATATTCCGCTAAGTCAAACCTTATTTTAATCTCGTTAGGACCGATCTCTACTATTTGATATTTTGTACTAGGGCTCATTTTGGAATTCACCTCAAAACTTAAGTTTTCAAGCTGAATTAACCCATTAAGAGTAAAATAATATTAGCTAATGATGTGTCCTAAAGGATAGAAGAAGAAGGTGCGACATTACTTCTTCAAGTTACTTCAAGTGCTTGCACAAAATAAGCTGTGACTTGATTTTAGTTTTTCTTAATATTAAGGGCTTTTTATAGAAATATAATAATAATTAATTATCTTAACTAATATAGACAGTCCGCAGAAAAGAACTGCATTTAAATTTTGTTGATATCATTAATAGTTTGGGAGTTATTCGATCTTAAAATAGCCTCTGTACGAACCCTTTGCATCATCATCATCATCATCATCAACAGTTAATAACTACGCAATTCAATATCCAAGGGGTATAATTAAGCAACATGAAAGAGAAATATATATAAATACATATGATATTAGTTGGCATATCTCAAGTTGCAATAGGAAATTCTGCTCTAGACGTTACTTGATATTACGCCATGGAGATTAAGTACAGCTGTGCAAAGTGCAGTGAACGAACGTCTGGTCATTGTCTTCTAAGCTTATCGCTGCTGAAGTAGTTGGGGTCAGATACATACATAGATCGAAGACTATGCGTAGTGCGGTGATAAGAAACAGAAGAATTTAATTATAAAATGAGTATAAACATATTATTTTATTGCTTATTTGAAGCCCTTGGGGCCTTGGAATGTAAAGTACAATTGAAATCATCAAGTAGTATATAATGGGGAGGGGAGTGTGCTTTTACATTTCCACATAGGTGGGCATGGTCATGACGCCGCAGTTGTTCTTGCGGGCCGACATTAGAATGTAGCCATCGTTGCCCCAGTAGGTGGACCAGGAGTTCTTAACCAGCCAGTAATCCTCGCCATTGATGGTGCCATAGCCTACGGCTAAGACGGCATGATCGAGGCCATCGACATCGTTCTTGCACTCCGGCTCATAGTAGACACCGTGCGAGTAGAAGCTAAAGGTCTTGGGTGAGGCATCGATGGCCACCGAGATCGGACCATGCTTAAGCAGGGCCAGCTTGAAGGCATCGGGATCGTTGGTGGTGACGTTGACAAAGCCGGTGATGGGGGCCACAAGGGTAGTATTGCTAATGTGGCAGTAGCCATCTTGGCCAAGATAGGGGCCATATTCCTCCTCGGTGGGTACGCCGCCGACTTGCATCATCCACTGGTAGACACGGAAGTCCTCGCCGCCATCACAGCCATTGTTGCCATAGCCCCAGGAGCAGTCGATCAACGCCTGCTGCGAGAGACGCACCAAGTTGCCGCCGTTCTTGAGGAAAAAGGCGCCCTCAATGCTCCCAATAGTGCCAAAAGACCAGCAAGAGCCGCACACGGATTGATCTTCAAAAGGAACAGAAGAAGTCATATCAAATGAATCAGCTGGAATATTGGACAAGCGTTGTACACACCTTTAACGGGACTCACAGCTCCATATAGACGCCAATCGTATTGTGAGGGAATTTCATCCTTGTGCTTGTTAGCGTCATAGGGAAAAGGTTTGCCCGTGTTGAAGACCCCAGAGGGCTTATAGCCACGTCGGGCCTTCAGCTCCTCCTCACTCTTGTCGGCCAGATGATTGACGGCCAGAGAATAGCTCAGTTTAGCCCGATTCTTCGAGTGAATATAGCGCAGGTTCTGTCGGAAAATGTTCTTGCGGTGCTCGTGCTCCTTGTCGTCCTTGTAATCGACGCCGTGCTTGCGCTTGAAATGATGGAACGCATTGTCCACATGCTCGTCGCTGCCCGAGATAAACTCCCGCATGGGATTGAAGGTGGCAAAGTGCCCGGTGCCGGGACCTGGGAAGCCAGTGCATGTCAAGCTCTCATCGATCTCAAAGACCTCGTTGGGTATGTCGTCATGCTCATAGCTGTCGTAGTCCAGATAGTAATGATCATAATGCGAACCCAACAGCGTATTGTAGCCCCGCATCTCATAGCGCACAGGAATGGGCATCCGACTGGCGGGATAATGCGGTGACTTCTTGTAGCGCACCCACAGCGTGTACACGTTCTTCTTCTGGCCAATGGTCTGCTCCAGCCGGAACTTGTCGCAAGTGAAGCCCAGGAATGTCTCGGTGCCAACCAGTTCAAAGGGTTTCGCGTCGGGTAAAATGCTTTGGATGTCCACAGTCTCCTCCGCTGTGCCGTTCACCTGCAGACAGCTCAGCTTGTTGAGAGCATCTCGGGTCGTGACCGGCGCCAGTTTCAGCGAGGTGCCATATTGACCCTCTCCGGCCAGCTGATATGTCTTCACCATGCCTCCATAGTAATCGATGCGGGAGCGTCTCGTATTCTTATCGTACCAGGCATAAAAGGGCTCCGCTATCTCTGCATATGGTATATACAGTGTACCCTTGACTATATAGTTGGGATCCCAACGAGGCGGCTTTGTGCCATGAGCTTAAGGAAAAAAGAAAGAAGAAAATTAAACTAGCGGTAACCGGCAGCCATTGCAAAATTCAACTCACGCCACACTTTCTATATAAAACAACACATACATACATATGCACATACGCATGTACAGCTCAAATGCCGCTTAGACACACACACAAACAAAGCAAAAAATGGGCTTTTTTCGGTTTTTGTTCAGAATTAATGATTGTGCTCTATTACTCTATTAACTATTACTCACCTGCTAGGATTATGCTGGCCAGCAGCGCCAGGTTTAACCACAATCGCATTTTATATTTATTTGCTTTATTCCGATTGCACTCTTATTAAAAACAAATGCGTTGCTGTTGAAAGTCAAATACTAATTGGAACGCTTCCAATGCAAATCAAACGACGAAAGCTCGCATCAGCATAGAGTGTGAGAGAGATATAAAAGTGAGAGAGACAAAGAGTGAGAGCAACAGCTGGTGCCAATAACAGCTGTCAGTGCTTAACATGATCATTTTAACAGAGCTGTTAACTGACTGTGTGACCAAATTTATTAAATGTACAAATGAAATTCTGATTGGACGTAAAATAAAATGGCATCTGTGCGAAAATTTGAATGAATACATGTATACGAGGTGTGCTCAATAAAGTACCTATTTTGTCCTCTTTAAAGTAATCGCCCTCGGATATAATACACGCTTTGTCCAATCCTCGAAGCACTTCTGAAATGCTCTTTTCGATATGGCAATCAGCTCGTTCTTCGATTCTGACTTGATCTCATCAATTGTGGCAAAACGCTTTCCTTTCATTTGTCTCTTCCGTTTTGGGAATAGGAAGAAGTCGCTGGGAGCCAAATCTGGTGAATACGGTGGTTGGGGCATGGTTACGGTGTTGTTTTTGGCCAAAAAACCACGAACAAGCATTGAATCGACTATTTTGACAAATTTTTCCTTCTTTTCATACAAAAAGTGGATTTTGAGCAGTTTTCAAAAATTAATAAAAAATACTAAGAAGAGATTTTTGAAAATTTTTTTTTGCTATCACTCTTAGAATTGCTTTAAAAATGTTTTTTGCATCTCTTGGAGCGTTTTGTTCCATATGGGCATTTTCACAGAAATGTCAACCGAGGTCAAAAATGAAAAATTGATAAAATTCTCACATCTTGGGAAATTTCCTTCCAAAAATGTATTCAAGTTATTTATTTAAGATTGCTTATATTGATACGCTAGAAGAAATTCAATAGGATGAACATATAGATTCTACATTGGAATAAATTCAGTTGTTCCATATTTATGTCCATTTTCTTAAAAATTGATTTCCAAATGGACCGTTTGTATTCTATCGATTACACTAAGAAGGATAGTAACATAAACCATTTTAATTCAAAGAAATATATTGAAAGATTATTTTAAATAACTTTTTCGGGCTGATTTCGATATATAATTTAAAAAAAGAGAGACAGAAACTACATAAATATTTTGTGGAAGACAGTGACTCAAATCAAATTAAAAAAAAACCTACTTTATATTTTAAAATCAAACAAAAAGCATTTTTTAGATAAATGAATGCATTACATTTCAAAGTTAATTGCATTAAAAAATTCGTTCACGTTTTGCCGAAATAAGTGTTAGAACTGGTCGCCGAAAAAACGACTTCTATCTGAGTCGCGTGCGAATTTTTTAATTATCTTGAAAACTAACAACTTTTCAAAATCAACCTTAGCACCAATAATAGTGCTAAGTAAGACCTATAAGTTTCCCATTTTGTCACAGCAAAATAATGTTTTTGCATATGTTTTATTTCACTTTGATTGCGTACGAATGTCGCATTCGACATTAGAGAATTACCCATATGTGTCCGATTATACCAAAAATAAAATAACGATAATTGAATGTATACAGCCCTCAAAAATTCAAAATTCACCTTTTTATTTGAACATACCTCGTAGAAGTGTATGCCGAGAGAAACAGCTGCTATCGCATACATTATCTATGTTACTCTCTGTTCACCGTTGCTGGCGCACTCTCACAGCTGGCCACTTTGAAACGAGCCTTTGGGGCTGTCTCTGCCCAGGACCCGAACAGACGCCAAGCAACCACCAAGCGAGCAGCAGCGTCGTTATCACAGTCGTGCCGTGTCAGTGTACCAACAACACGAATGAAAAGTGCACAGCTATATAAAATACATATGTACATAAAAAGTGTGCTATAAATGATTTAGTGCAATTGCACGATGTGCAAGACGTGGATGTGCATTGTGGATTAAAGTACGACTTTTGTAGCCGTACAAGTGCGCGTCGAATAACAAAATTGCATTACGTCTTAATTGCATTTTTGTTTTATTTCGCTCAAGTGCTCAAAGTGTGCAAAGTTTTGAGGCGTAATTAAATAAACGTTGATTAAAATACAAGAAATATTATTAAAATGATTGTGAAAGTTGCGCATCTTATTAATAAGTGAAATTACAGAGCGGATATCAACGCAAATTAAATTTTTGAATTTTTAGTGGTAAGCGTGTGCGTTTTGTTGTTGTTGTTGTTTAGCTAATTTACATCTGTATAACAAGGGTATACATATTTCATATAGTACATACATACATTAACTGACCGTTTATAGATGTGTTCTGACATCAACTGCCCCTAACAAAGTTTCTGTTACGTTTTCAATGAAAATTCAAAGCAACGAAAACAATATTTCCAATTTATTATACCTATCAATGGGTTTTTGATGGATTTTGGTAAATAATAAGTATCATATACTGTTGAGTATACTATTGTTTGTTTAAAAAGAATAAATCAGCACTTAAAAGAATTGTTTTAGGAAGTTACAAAAAATTTGCATTAAATTATGCAATGATTTAAAAAATGGAACAGTCGAGAAATCTGTCGGATAGGTTATAACAGTCTTCTAGTAAATATTCGAGTACTTCCACAGAAGTTACTTTGTAACTCCAATGTGAAGTGCACTCAAAGGGAAAACAGCGCAAAATGTATGCAAGTTTAATGTGGGTGGGTGTGTGTGTGAGTGTGTGTGTATGTTTGTGTAAGTAGACATTTCGATGTGTGTAACCTACATTTTAAACGACAAATACGACATATACATACATATATACATACATAACAAGTCAAATCCGTGACCGAAGTCCTAGTGGTTGTCGTAGGCGCTGCCCTGCGCTGCTGAACTAAGTAGCAGGAGGCGGGGACGGGGACGGGAGCGGGTGCAGTAGCGACGGCGTCACATGTAAATTTCCTTTTATCAGTGCCCAAAAATACAGACACCCACACAAACACACCCACCCATACACGCACGTACACATAAATGCATGCTTCAAAAAATCTTATATACCGTTAGAGAAGCGCCTTCTCTCAGGGGCACGACGCGCACTCTCGCGAGAGAGTCGCCAAACACGAATCGAGTTCGTTGCGTTTGCTGCTTCCGTTACCAAATATTAAGCTCACTCTTCTGCTCTTCCTCCACTCTCCACTCTCTCTGTCACTCATTCTAACACTCACACAAGCACATTTCTGTGGGAACGCGTTGTCCACTAACTAAGAGGCAAAGTCGACCTGCCTTGCCGTCAGCTGCCTTACCTAAGCTGTTTACTGTTGTGCGTGCTGCATTGAATTTCCTTTTCCGCTTTTCTTACGCCATTAGAATTTCCACTCGAAGCGTCACGGTCTATGCACTATTTAATGGCTTGCCGAGGCGTTAAAATATCACTCGCACTTATAATAATTGTCTTCTTGCTTGCAATTCATTGTGGGCGTAACTACATAAACTGATTTTCTAGTGCCCTAATTAAATGACATGTAAATGTAATTTACTCTATTTATTTTGTTTGCGTATACTTAACAACAGAGTTTATTAGAGCACAACGAAAGTGTGGTCTTTTAATTGTCTTGGAAAATATACTGAAGCTCTCACCTTATTGGCCCACTACAAATTTAACTATGTTTGTGTTTTATTACTTAGTTAGCATATAACAATTAAAATAAAAATAATTTGCTTCATTTTAAACATTACTTAAAAGACTGTTTTTCAGTATTTTTTTCATCCTCCATTAAAATATAAATTAATTTAAAATGT